>JAOYMU010000302.1:19091531-19102182 GCA_025802295.1 Psammodynastes pulverulentus | reverse complement strand
TACTACCAGTTCTGTGGGCATGGCTTGGTGGACATGGCAGGGGAAAGATATTGTAAAATCTCCATTCCCACCCCACTTCAGGGGAAGCATATTGTAAAATCCCCATTCCCTCTCCACTCCTGAGGGAAGGTTACCACCGGTTTCTGAACAACTCAAAATTTCCGCTACCGGTTCTCCAGAATTGGTTAGAACCTGCTGAATACCACCTCTGATTACCAGTCCTTCTCATTAAATTTTCTCACTAAATTTTGGATATATGACTTACTAAAAATTATTACTAAAGTTGAACCTATGCTTTAGTATTCTGTTTTGTTTTTCTTCTAAATTCAGTATAACATTAAAGCTCAGAACATGTTACAAAAAAGGGCACAATAGCAAAAGATGACTAAAAAAATCCAGTACTAGATGGCAGCAAATAAATTTTGGGGTGATTAATCTGGATTTTTGCCACCATGATCTGGTAGCAGTAAAAAGAATTAGTAGGTAATTCATTGCACAATAAGTTTTTACAGAAAGCACTATATAAAAGTTTAATGTTTGTGTGCTATGGGTGAAAGGAAGTTTCAAAAATAACACTCTTTCGCAATGCCCTGAAGACTTGATTTTGCCAATGGACCTCGGGAACCCAGAGTGGGATGGAGCTCAAGAAGAAGCTTATTTGATTCTTTGTTATCGCTGTGAGGTGAGCAGTTATTGCTTTAACTCTTTTTATATTGGGTTTTTTTTTGTAAGCTGCCTAAAGTCACTGAAACTTGAATGTGTAGCCACATAAATTGAAGAAACAAACAAACAAACAAATCAGACAAGAATCATTTTAATTTGTCTCTTAAAGAGGACTCTTTATTTAAATAAATGTTTTGAATGCATTATCAGCTTTAGACATAGTTATGGAGAAATTTTGTTCAAACTTTTGCTACAGATTTTGTACATATAATTTATTTAATATTTTACAAATTATAAAGGGGCCAGTTCCCTCCAATGGCACTGGAATTAAGGAGACATAAAATGCTGGGGAAAAAAGAAAAAAAATACCATAAAGAAATGATAACGAAATAGAAGTACAGGAAACTACTCTTATCCTCAACAGAAATATTGACTTCAAGTATTATAATATTTTGATTTGTTTTCTCATACCTGAAGACCAACACGAATTCTCTTAGTTAATGCTCCCTCTGGAAAGACTGCTTGCACTTGTGGTACTACAGTACTGCTTAGTACACCACCCTCAGGTCCAATGAGATTACTGTCTTGTTTAATCCGAGAAACCACTGCAAAGTACTGTGGGAAGTCTCGGGTGATAATACGGCAAATACGCTTCTTTTCCAGCTCTTCCGGTGTGTCGAGCACTAGGTGAAAAGAGTAAGCATTACTTTAAATAGTAAACACTGGAATTGTTAAAAGAAAGCCTTTATATTTATACTCTTAATGCAGGGGGTGGGGAACAATGGTCCTTTTATGACTTTTGGACTTCAACTCCCAGAATTTCTGAGCCAGCTAAGCTCAGGAATTCCGGGAGTTGAAGTCCACAAGTCATAAAGGGACCATCATTCCTCACCCCTGTCTTAATGTTTGGACCTCTTAATGCTTCAAAAAATATTTTAAAATGAATGAGGCCTCCTTTAGGTAACAATTCCAAGCTTCGATGACACCCTAAAAAGTTATAGCTGCTTGAAAGTACCTCATTAAAAATAACACCATCTTAGAATGGCCATTTTTTTCTTTTCAGGATCATGTAAAAGCTAGACAAATATTTTCATTATAATGAACACCAGAGAGATGCTGTATTCTTCTGAGGTCAAACTGCCTTTTCCACGATAATTTTCAAAGCTTGCACAGTTCTAATATACATTTATACACCTTTTTGCTAATTGTGCTTCTAATTCTTACAGGTGAAGCCAGAATAACTTTCTTAAAATTTACCATGAGTAGATTCAGGATTTGAATTTCACATCAACAGAACAATTTATAAATTGCTGCTTACACACAGTTATAACAGTTCCATTTAAAAGCTGATTATGGATGATCTCATCCATATATTCAAGATCCTATTGAGTCTATTATTGGGTCTGTACTGAGCAACAAAAATGTCTCTAACAAATTAGTCAAGTTGCAATGACACAACCTTCAAACACCTCTGCCAGAATTATTGAGAATATTCATTGACATATTGCAATGCCCTTTGGGGAGGAAACCCCTGAGGCAAGAGTTGGTACGTTCCAACGAGATTCTGCTAACTGACTTGCTCTGAGTGATGAAGCTGCTTGGATTAGCAGTGAAACCTCTCAAACTAACAAGAAGAATTAGTCCAGATGCAATGACTCAACTTTCAAACAATTCTACCTGGATTACTGAGAATCTTCATCAATACTATGTAACGGCTTTTTTTGATCCGGAGCTTGGCGAAACGCCGTTCCGGCACCTTTTCGGAGCCCGTATCACGTGCTGCGTCCCCACCAATCGTGCGCTACCACTTCTGGATTTTTTTAGCGCAATGGGGGGGCGCGTTCCGGCACCTTTCGGCGCCGAAAAAAAGCCCTGCTATGTAATATGTTTAGAGGAGCTTGGTATGGTATACAATGTGAATTTTATCACAGATTTCATATTTGCTTTTACATTGCTTTAAGTCAGAGGACTCCAAACTTGGCAACTTTAAGACTTTTGGACTTCAACTCCCAGAATTCCTCTGCTAGCTATGCTTGTGGACTTCAACTCCCAGAATTCTGGGAATTGAAGTCCACAAGTCCACAAGTCTTAAAGTTGCCAAGTTAGAGGACCCCTGCTTTAATTAGTGCAAATTTTATCAAAATAGTTTTATATAAAATACTAGTTTAAATAGGTCAACTAAACTAGCCATAGTACACAATCCATGTTACTCTAAATTCCAATTTATAATGGATAAATGGTCCAAGTTCCATGCTCCACTTATGGACAATTAGACTTCAGCACTCTATACCTGGCTGACTTCATAAAGGAAACAGAAACAGATCTTGTGAATACTAAAATTGGAGACTACTAGGATATCCCTGGACTGGGAAATCAATATCATCCCCAAAAAGTAAGATTCTGTCGTGTAGAAAACTACATTTATATGTCACTAGACAACCTGTGCCGCATTGGGTCGTTGTTTTAGAGATATTTCCCCATCAGATTCTCAATGCACTCAACAATGGCAGAGCTTCTAATATATAGAAATAATGTATTTGAAAAATTCCTTAAAATTTAGTAAGATAATCAAAGGTGTACCTTCCTCCAAAGCAGCCCATGTTGGACATAAATGCTTTTATATGATTTTTAGTTATAAAATTTGCCAAATTTCAATTTCACAGGAGTCCTGAGTCTCAGAATTTGGATGCATTCTGTAAGTTAGCTCATTAGAGGTAACTCGTTTGAAAACGTTTTGCTTCATGATGCACCATTTCATCTAGTTAAAGGTTACAGACATGAGAGTTTTAATAGATGAGGAACTTCATTGCTGGAATTCATTTTATATTGCATTTTGCTCTCTTTCTGAAAATATGTTAACTTTCTACTATATAACTATTCTCATTATTTTGAGTGTATAAGTAACTTACAGTAACTATAAGGCAAATTAGAATTGCTATTTCTTCCAGCTAGGATTGCTACTTTGATTTCTTTTTATTGTAGCTTTAAGATCTTGTTTATAAAAACATGTACCTTCATCCATTCCATTTAGTATTTCATTCAACTCATCTTCCGTAAATTCACAGAAATGTTCTTTCCAGTTGTCCCCATTCTCACTGCGCAAAATCACCAGCTCTCTTTCTTTACCACGTAATGCCGCAAAGTGAGGGATTTCAACAATCACAGGCCTATTACAGCAACACATCACGTTAAAAGATTGTGACAATAGAGAAACAAACAGATAGTTTTGTTTAAAGCCTGTAACAAAAAGACCTGGAACTCTACCAGCTTCTCTGTTATTCCTTGCTATGATTGTGAAAAAAAGCATACTACAGTAATAGTATCTTCATACTGTAACTAAGGATTATGATCAGTGAGTGTCTAGTTTTATTCTATATAAATAGAACCTTACCAAAGACACAGATATGAATATTTCTTTTGTTTTTAAACAGTGATAAAATCCATAAAATTGAAAGTTATTTTGAAGCATGGAATTGTGCGAAGGTATGCTTATAAAGAATGTACTGTGTGTGTAATTGTTAAGGAAAAATTATGTTTTATAATACAGGTAGTCCTCAACTTATGACCAAAATTGAGCCCAACATTTCTGTTGCTAAAGTGAGACAGTTAAGTGAATTTTGCTCCATTTTACAATCTTTCTTGTCACAGTTGTCAAATTAGTAACATGGTTATTAAAAAAAATCTGGCTTCCCCATTGAGTTTGTTAGTCAGAAGGTCGCAAAGGGCGATCACATGACCCCAGGACACTGCAACCATCATAAATATGAACCAGTTGCCAAGCATCCAAATTTTGATCACTTGGGGATGCTGCAACTGTCATAAGTGTGACAAACTTTTTTCAGTGCTGTTGTAACTTCAAATGGTCACTATACAAATGGTTGTAAGACGAGGACTACCTGTAGGAGGATAAAAGAAACCAGTTTAAGTAACAGGATATTTTTGTGCTTCATTTGCATTGATTTTAATTGGCTCTTTATTTTAACTGGCACTTTTGAAAAACTTTTTAATATGGTGAATATATTGAAATAATTCACTTCAGATTATTTTATACATGCAAAGATTTAAAAAAAATGTTTATTATGCATATCTCTTCACTGTCTTAAAACATACTTTCTACTTTTGTACACTGTAAATACATTGTTATATTAATAATTTCACAAGAAGAATTGAATTATGTACAGCTGTATTTATTGATTATGCTAAATGTTATATTATATCCAGTATGTAAGATATGTACCATACTGGGGACTATGGTAGCAGAATAATGATAGTAATAATCCAACAGATTCCTTTGCTTTCAGTCCAGGTTGCTTTGCTACAGACATCAAGCACATAACAGCAGAAGTGACTGGTACATTCTATAACTAATATTTTCTCATGCTAAATCAAAGGTGAGGTCAAGGAACTTTAAGAAAAAGTAGAAACATATCACCAAAACAACAACCACATATCACAAGGGCTAGAAATGGTCCACTAAAGGTTAGGAATACATACTATAAAATCATAGAAAGGACAATGCCATGGGCACAATGACATAAAAAATAATATTGCAGAAGGAGAAGAATGGGAAGGCCGGCATCCATCAATTTGTTTTAAGTCTCTCCTACCCAAGAAATTTGGTCCCTGGAGGCCCCAGCTGTAGGATTCGGCTGACCAAACTTTCTCCCTCATTAAGTGGGGGAGGAGCCGTAGGCAGGTGAAGTTTACTGAGTACATCCAAAGCAGCAGTGAAAGAAAGAAATAAAAAAAATACCTTTATGTACTTTTTTTTTTAACCGAACCCCAGTGCCACTGTCTGCTCAGAGTGGAATTAGGCTTACACTGAACAGGTTTCTGCCTTTTTTTGTTTGCTTGCTTGTTTGAAAATGACCCTCTTATCACAGCAATTTATGAAACAACTCTCCCATAATAGAGAACCTTATAGTTTATTAGTAGGTCCTATGATACATTAGCATCACTTCTTGAAATTAATGGGAGCCACTCAGAACTGATGAAAAAAAATGCATGACAATATGGCAACAAGATTTGGTTTGGCTAGAAGTGTTCAGTGTCTCTGATTTCACTGCCAGGACACCACCCAGGAAAATGCCATGGTATAAGATGTGGCCTTTAGGACAGAGGTCTCCAACCTTGGCAACTTTAAGACTTGTGGACTTCAACTCCCAGAAGCTGGCTGAGGACATTATATATAAGATGTGCCAGTTTTCATAGGTAATCCTCACAAGGCCAAGAAACTAAAATAATCTTGGTCGTTTTTATACTGGAATTAACCTAAAATACATGATGTGCATAGGCACTTGATTTGGATCTCGTGCATTTTTTATGTCAACCTGTATGTAGTTTTGAATGGCGCTTCACTGAAATTCTAGCAGCAATCCTTCACTACATATTTGCTCTTACTTATTTATTAAATTTAGGGATATTCTCATTTCCTTGCTAAAATACAGCAATAACAAAATAATAAGATGGTAGGAGATTGATGCTTTGCCTAGCTATAATGCATACCAGATTCCCTCTAGAAACCCCAACCTCTAAAACAAGATATTATCAGAAAACAATTCAGACTTAAAACTTGGTTAATGGCCTTAGGTATGTCTAATTTGCTTCATAACAGATTAAAGCGGTTCCTTTTACGCCTTCATCCTTTGGTTTCCAGCAGAAGCCATTCATTCATTCTAAGCAATAGAGGGGTTTCCTTTGATCATCCACTTTTGGATGCCACCACTGATAAGGGAAAATGTCGGTAAAATAAAAGTATTGAAAATGATAGTTTCAGCAAAAAGAAAAACAAAACAGAAGGAAAACAAAAACAAAAATTGCTGAAACATTTGCAGCAAGTTTGATCTTTCTGTGAGGCCTTGCAATATACGGCTAAATTGCAGTCAGAGAAGTGGTTCTATTGCTTGGCCCCAGAAAAATCACCGGTTTCTGCTTCCCGGGAGGTCTCAATTACTGACAAAATACCTACTGAGAGAACACAAGTTCCTTGTAAAGGGAGCATTAGCTTGTGTTGCATTTTTCAACAGGTATTACATCTGTAGCGACATTTCTGCTGCTATTTTTATTTAACCTTAAAAGAGAATAGGTAATTAATTGATGGTATTATAAAAAAATGGGTTTTCTTTTACAGCTCAGCATGGCTTACACCAGTTGATTCCAGGAAGCTCAGTAAACCTGACTTGTTACTTTAAATTAAAAGGTACACAAGCTGACTGAATTATCAGATCCTTTCTTTGCACTGCAAATCTTTTCACTTCTACTGTTAAAATGCCAAGCCACCCAACACTGGCTCAAGTGAAATTATTATTTTCTTGTTAATTAGTATTTGGGATTATTTAAAAAAAAATTCCTTACCCAAGAAATTGAGCGCCAGAAGGCCCAACCTCAATAAGGCGACTGGCAAGACCATCTCCTTCCACCATTGGAGGCATTGTGGCGAGTCTATGGCGCTTGACCAACCGGCAAGTAACTCGAGTTGGAGCTGTGCATTTCCGAGGTGGAATAATGATTCGAAGCCCATTGTGTCTGCAACCCCGCATAGCACCACCTCGAGCATCAACCATAAAACTGACCAGAAAACTGAAAATTGGGAAGAAAAATTGGGCATGAAAATGAGTTATAATGCATGTTAGAAAAATATTTCAGAAGCAACAAATTTTAAATATGTGTACTAACCATTCTTAATGATCAAAATTAATATGTATATTATGTACTTATGGTTAAGCTATAGTTGGAGCTTTTAATTAATTGCACAGATAAAAAGATCAGAAATATTTTTATTACTTTTAGGGAGTCAAACCAATTAGCATAACAGTAACAAGAAGTCAGTTGATTAATTTGTACAAGTTGTCCTGGATAATACACAGAGTGCTGCAGTAACATCCAGCTCTATAACTTATGCTAATAATGTTGATTAGAAAATTGTGGATAATATAAGAATACAACACAATTATCAACAGAAGAGGAAATATAGAAAATGGGAAGAAGTTTTCTCAGTGTCAACTTTTCACATGTTGTATCCTAGCAAGGACTAAAATCTCTAGGATGTTATAAGACGTTGGAATTCCTACTCGTATAAGACACCTGATGCACAATACCTATTGTTTGTCATCTGAAGTTTAAATGTAATAAGAATAACTAACAAAATATAATGTAAATGTATGGAAATGTGGCTGTGTGTGGCTTACACATTTTTCATTGGGATCTTCTTGAAATTCTGTCTTTTAAGTAAAACTAATAGGTAATATAAATATTTTGTATGAAAAACAAATACTGAATTTATTTCTTTTAAAGCATCTATTATGTTTTTATTTTTTTCCCAAGTCAATATCACATGCAAAATATAAATAAGCAAATCAATGTGGATGAAGATGAAGAACCATGATCTGCCATCTTGAAACATGCCATGCACCCTAAAGTCTTTACTATCCCTCCTCTGTACCTTTACCCAGAAGTGTTTCTGTTCCTCAATAACAGTAAAAAAAAAAACATTAGCAGTTACAATGATCCATGTTTACAGCTCCATGTTCACATTTTCTAATGTATAGTTATCAAATATATAAGAGTTATCCTGCCCAAAGGAAAGTGGGGAGTTGCCAATTCTAGATCTTACCCAATACAATCGGGGAGCCAGGAAGGACATTTTATTTCAAGGTTTAAAGAGAAATAGACTGTAGACAAACAATTGGTAGTTTTGTAGTATAAAATTGCACAGAAAACAAGCAACACAAAGTTATGGAAGAGTGCATGCATTGGTGGTTTCGACAAGGAAATAGTAATATGTTAGCTAAAGTTTAATTTTCATTTTTTTGTTTTTGTTTTCTTGTTTAAGGGTTTTGAACTGTGTTTTGGACTTTGGGGGACTGGGAAATAAGTCTCATTTTGATTAATGAAACTTAATTCCTAATAAATTTGCCTAGGATTTCCATGTTTACTTTTAAATGTGTATCTCTTGTCTTTTCTTAACAATCCAAGTTCTATAATTTATAGGCCTGTATCAAAATTGCATATAGTCAAATCTTTGATTTACTAATTTTTAAACCTTTCTGAATAATCCTAACAAATATTATTTGACATTTACAGGATGAAAATAAATGATGCACTTGTCCCAAATATTTACCCTTGTCTTTTATACTCCACTGATCCCCAGTAAATAAAATAATGTTCAAAGAGTCCAAAATTTTGTTAAATCTCAAAATTTCCCAAGATTCTGCTTGAAAACACCAAATCTTATATAAATCCACTAAAAACTGACAGACATTTTGGTGCATTTCATATTTCAGATTATTTATGTCATTACAGAATATTTTATAATATCCAAAGTCTGTAAAAGACTAACCATAAATAGATCAATTCAATAGCTATTGGAAGAAGACTCTGTGTCTGTCCCTGTGTTTTGTTTTTTAGCAGAATGTTTTCTTGCCATGAGACAAAAAGGCCTTTTTCATGCTAAACAAATATATTATTAAAATCCTAAAACAATAAATCAGAAGAATGTTTCAGAATCTAAGGGAAAACATATCATTTCCCCCCATTTTTGTAGCAAGTATTCAAACACCCTTAAAAACTATACTCTTAGATCAAGAGAAATGCTTACATTTCTGGCTCATAGTTTAGATATAAGAACCAATTTCTTTGGATCTACATCTTTTCATTTGTCTTCTTACTTCATTTAAGTTGCTCATATTCAAGGAAGCAATGATAAGACTATTCTAGGCAGAATAATTCTGATAAAACCACACACTTTACATAAATGGCATACTTTTGGATAAAGATATTTTAAAAAGAAATTCTACCAAGGCTTTGAGATTGTTCCAGGAAATTTCAATTTTAAACATGCAAAACATGGCCTTTTTAAAAAAAATGTATTTCATTTATACCCCAAAGTGCCTATACAATCAAACATTTAATTTAAATTACTACATTTCTCCCACAAAATAACTTTCTGGCAGGACTAGCAAAAGAAAGAACAAAACTCTGCACATTTGAGCTTAGAAAAGATATTTGAGAAGATGGGACATATGGAAAAATATAAAAAGATTTATATTAATAAATATAAACTAGATGCTTTAGATGTCTAAATATTATTTTCATGGGAAGGTAACCATAGCCAATTAACTGTGGATGTGTATTTTTATTGGGGGAGATGGGAATAAAACACACTATGTATAATGAGCTCAGGTACAATAGTTAGTCAGACAAATAGACATGCTCATCACCATAAAGATGGAAAGGACAATCCTTTTTGGAGTATTTCCACAATACCCCCAACACCAGAATTGTATTGTATTGACCATATCAGGCAGGGAAAAAAGGAAGAAGCACCAACCAGTTAGTCAAGCGTGTGAAATAACTAGAGTCTGAGTAATTGATTCAGCAAATAATAATAATAATAATAATAATAATAATAATAATAATAATAATAATAATAATAATAATGTCAAATAGAATATTCTGCATTTAAAGAAACATCAAAATGAAAAAAACACTAAAGTGCCCAATTAAAACCTAATGAAAGCAGTTTAAAAAATTGAATATGATTCAAATTGTTTAAGCTGGATTTCCAGCTTATAAATTTGCACTCTGTGTATAGTCACATTTATTGTTACCAGGGCTTTTTTTCGGCACCGAAAGGTGCCGGAACGCGCCCCCCGTCATCGGGCTAAAAAACCAGGAAGTAATAGCGCGCGATTGGTGGAGACGGAACACGTGATCCGGACTCCGAAAAGGTTCCAGAACGGTGTTCCGCCTAATTCCCCCTCAAAAAAAGCCCTGATTGTTACATATGTCAGATTTTTAAAGTTTTTACTAAACTTATTAGATATGGACATATGCATGTTAGAGCTTTTGGAAAAGCTAAAGTAGGGCTGAGAGTATGTAATCCACTTGAAAATCACTTCTTTTTATTGACTGAAGGTCAACTGAAGGTCTAATTTTCTTCCTTCAGAAATGTTTTAAAACAAATATATTTTAAAAACAAAGTCAGTTA
>JAOYMU010000302.1:19013624-19025803 GCA_025802295.1 Psammodynastes pulverulentus | reverse complement strand
GCTGAAAGGCAAAAGGGAGCTACGTTGCTCCCTCCCATAACCAAGTATCCCCACAAAAGAAAACATATATATATATACACACACACACACACACACACACACACACACACACACAGGGCCCTTATTCAACCTTACCCAATACTTTAGGGTTAGGGTTAGGTTGGTTAGGGCTATGGCAGGGCTAGGGCTAGGGCTAGGAGTCAGGGTTAGGGTTAGGTTAGAATTAGGTCTATACCAAGAGCCCCTAAATCTAATAATGTGCTACCCAGCTCTGGGGGGGGGTGCTCTGTGAGCTAAGCCCCTACTGTAAAGGCCTGCCTGCCTGGCCCCTTCTCCAATGATCTTAGTTTAATCTCGCAGAAAACACAAGCAAATAGTCAAAATAAACTGCAATCACCCACTGCCTCCCTGAAGGGCAGGCAGATGCAGGGTAGAGGTGGATAATCCTTTCTTGATCCACCTGACCACTCTTCTCTTTATAAGTTCGGAGTTCTGCCTCTGCTTCCAGCCCAGGCTCTCCCTCCGACTGTCTTTAATGACGAAAAAACCACGTGGCTGTCCTCCCTGGAGGGCAGGCAACCACGCGGCTCGCCCTCACAATCGCGGCTCCGCTCCTTACCTTGGCGCCCCAGAATCTGCCTTAATCCTGTACTGGGGCGCTTTCGTTCTCCATTTGGCCGCTCCAGCCCTCCAAGCCGCTTCCGATCTGATAAGGGCTCTGGCGGCTTCTGAAAGGCAAGCGGAGCTTGCGGAGCCGCGTGGCATGCCTCCTTATATGGCAGGCTGCCTAGACGGTCTGCTTTAAATGTAGGGGCTGCCCAGCCACTATCCAGGGCTTGGGGGCTCAGCTTTAGCCTTGCTGAGCTCCCCTCTTCCAGTCTGAGCCAAGGGAACGGGGGAATCGGCCGTTTCCTGAACGCGCCGAAATTTCCCCCCCTCCCAAGATGGCGGCATCGCTGGAGGCTTCTTCGGGCGCCCGCTGCTATTCCGTTCTCTCTCTTTGGGCAGAACGGGCTCTAGCAGCCTTAAACAAGTCCAGTAATGTTGAAATATTAGAATAAAAAAATAAACTAAAATAAATAAGTGCTCGAAGGAGCTTAATTTTTAACTAATTTCCCTATCTTCCTCCAGGAAGTATAGGTTGTAACCTCTGCTCTGCAGTTAGACAGAGACGAAACTGGGAGGTTGATGGACAGGTGGGCGTGTCCTCAGTTTTACACCTCTGTTTATTGGAGCTGAGATGAGAGACAACCCATACTTCCTGGATCCCATCGCTTTGATACTGGAGAATATGTAATATTTATAGGAATTGTAACTTTTGGCAGTATGAGAACCTCCATTTTTTTTTATAACTGTATTCCAGGCCAAAAAGATTTGAGGGAATTGTGCTGAAGAATATTGCTTGAGCCAGTACATATAACAACATTTTTGACATTTTTATTTCAACTATAATAAAGAATATTTACTGCAAAGCAGCAACTAATTGTATATTAAATATAATTATATCACCCTTGATATTCTAGATGTGTGATGCTGTGTACTGTAGCTGAAACTACAGTATATAGACTGATCATCTGAACTGGCAATCAACAAGCATAATCAACAAGAAAACATAATCTGGAGCTTGCACAACATGAGCCCACATATGACTTCTTACTTACCTGATTGCATGTATTGATGTCTATTCCTCCTTTTAGATATTCCACTACCTTGTCCAGATTGCCAGCTCTGGCAGCTCGAAGAAAGCTTGCATTGCTATCCGACTGTAAAAAGCAAAATAGAATAATAATATTACTGAATGTTCTGAACATAAGGAACAGAAACACATTACTAAAGGAAAGTTTTTTGATATGTTACTGATGTTTTTCCCAATTATTATTGATTCAGTTACCCCTCTGGAAAAATTACAACATGAACTTTAAAAAAAAATTATATTTCCAAGTGGCTTCTTTAAAATATGCAGCACCACTATGTTCCTAAAGGCGCATTAATAAACTCCAAATCTAATCATTCTTGCCCCATTCAGCTGCCTGATAATATGAGGGGCATGGATCCAATGCACAAGTTAGGACTATAAAGAACCTTACTGACTTCCTTGGGTTTCATAAATAGAAAGTAATGACCGATCACATCACAAATGCCTTTTGTTGCACCTCCGGAGCTGGGGAGGATGAAAAATGGGCCTTCCAGAGGCTCTGGAAGGCCGGAAATGGGTCCATTTCTGGCCTCCAGAGAGCCTCCGGAGTCTGGGGAGGGCCCGCAGCCCGTTTTCACTCCAAGGGTGGTGCAGGAGTCTAACTAGGCCACACCCACCCATCAACTGGGCAGAGAACCAGTTGTTAAATTATTTGAAGCCCACTCCTGAAAGCAACCAATGTGTTTATGTTGTGTGCCTGGAATTGTTTCATCCTATCTTTCCCTAGAAGTTGCTATAAGTGCAGAGAAGAATTGCTGTTTCACCAGCATTATCATCACCACTGTGTAGGTTTGAACATAAACTCACATTAGTGTTCAGTCACATTTGTGACTGGTTTTTACCACTATTACCATAGGCATCTTTTTGAAATCCTTGGAGTTGAAGACTGTGCAGAGATTTGGCAGAAGCAATCTTATCCAGCACTCTGGCAACTCCACATTCTGCAGATCGACAGGGAATTAGGGAATTGCTTGTCAACCTTAATCATGAATTGTTTAATTCTTGCTTCACATTTCTTATACCACAACTAGACTCAAAATCAAGCCACAAAATGCATAATATATATGTAGCCGCATGGGAAGACTACTGTTAAATCTATTGCCGGTAAATAAAGAGAAGACTTGATAAATAAGAAATTACTTTTTTAAATTATACAAAAGCAACCAAAATTTGACGAATATTCTATTATAAACTTGTAAATATATTAGCTATTTGGAATGCCTTCAAAAGATACTCATATACTTTTATTATTACTTATGCTTCACAGGGAAAAAATGAAAAATTAAAGAAGAAAAATTAGGATAAAAAAACTTAAAGATCTCTTGAGCATGTATACAAGACCAACACTATTATTATTTATTTCTACAGTAAAATATAAACCACTTTAATTATTTCCTAAATATCTAGCATAGAGTGTTGGAATATTTACACTAATAATGAATTCATAATGCTTTAAAAGATTATTAGCTATGTGCATTAAAATACAGGGAAGATTAATTCAACAAAAATATTGTTTGTTATGCTTTCTGGACATTCCAGATGTTTTTTTTTTTAAAAATGGCCTTAAATTTAAGATTAGCCAGACATATGAAAATTCAGATTATAGCATAAAAAATTATGACAGAGAAAGTGAAAATGTTAAACAATGTACAACAAAATATTTTTTAGGATAATGAATGCAATAAAAGTAGGTATTTATATATTGTTATTCCTTAGTACAGCTAGTCTTTTTCAATACAGTAACTTGAAATTGAAGCATTTTTATTTGTGGCACAACAGCACCGAGGTTCTTGAATCCAGAGAACTCACTTGTTCAGTTAGTTTCAACTGGACGAAACTTTCAGTTTTCAGAATCAGAAGAGTATCAAGTGAACACAACTGAAGTCTCAGAAGAAACAGAAAAACAGCCAATCATAAAAAGAAAAGCTTGGAAAATAAAACTAAACCAGTGTTTCTCAACCTTGTGCACTTTAAGAGGAATGGACTACAAATCCCAGAATTCCCCAGCCAGCTATAACAGAGCTGGCACCTTGGCAAGTCAAGCTACTACCCTGCATTAGCATTGTGGTCTTCTAGTTACTGTAACAACGCCATACACTACTACTAATAATGTACTTCTTACTGATCACTCTTTGTATTCACTCCACATTCACTGAACACCTATGCATTCATAGTTCCTCTTTTTAAAAAAGTTTTACCAGACACACCCAATTATTGTTTCCATATGATTATCTGCCATCAAATCATTTTCAACTCTTAGCAACCACATAGATCAGGGGTGTCAAACTCGCATTGTCATACCATCGTCACTGACATATTGTGACTTTTCTCTCTCCGCTAAACTGGGCATGGGCGTGGCCAGCACATGACGCATTTGGCCCATGGGCCGCAAGTTTGACACTCCTGACATAGATTATAAAGTAAAGGTAAAGGTTCCCCTCGCACATATGTGCTAGTCATTCCCGACTCAAGGGGGTGGTGCTTATCTCAGTTTCAAAGCCGAAGAGCCAGAGCTGTCCGAAGATGTCTCCGTGGTCATGTGGCTGGCATGACTAAATGCTAAAGGCGCACGGAACACTGTTACCTTCCCACCAAAAGTGGTCCCTATTTTTGAACTGTTAGATTGGCAGAAGCTGAGACGTGTAATGGAAGCTCACCCCATTATGCAGCACTAGGGATTCAAACCGTTGAACTGCCAATCTTTCGATCAACAAGCTCAGCATCTTAGCCACTGAGCCACCACCTCTGACACAGATTATACTTGCATATTAAAAAAACAGAAAAAGCATGTTCTTATACTATTTTTTTCATATTTATAGGCATTTATACTTTCTAAAAGAAAGTATTACCCACTACCTTTATTTGCACATTTTATTTTTACATTATTAAAAGTTTACCAAGATACACAAATCATCTACTTCCTTGATTTTTTCTTTTTTACATTTCTGTTAACTATCATTTCCTTTATTTTTTTATCAAATGTAAATTCCTTGATCTTTAGTATTGTAATTTTCAGATTTATACTTTTTGATGACTCACAAAATCTGACATTAGCTATGAATCAATTGAGTTCTTGGCCAACACACAGTATAGTCATCATAAGTACATGTAATTTGAATATCAGCAAAGGCATTAAACAAGAAGAATCACACGGCCCAGTTTTATTCCCCGATCATTGTTGAACCATTCACTTATCATTTCAATTATTTTCATACATGTTTACTTTTTATCCTGTATAGCTCTTATCACATTCAGCATCACATTCATGCTTCCCAAACTTTGCACATTGTTATCTTTCCTACAGTTTTAATCAGAATTCTGCTAAACACTTTTCCAGGTACATTTTACTTCGTAGGTCTTATTTTACTGAGATTTTTCTAAGAGATGCCAGAAAAGACACATAAAATACTATTGGAGGAAGACTCAAAGTGAATCTAACAGAACACCAGTAAGAGCCCTATCAGAGATTACTTCATGATGATTAAGGTAGAAAAATGCTAATATTTCTCCACCCTTATAGCTGTTTAGTGGCCAAGAGAGGCACAGGATCTTCTTCAGGACTACTAAAAGGGTATTCTGGCTAAATAGTGAATAAAATAATTCAATCATGCCAGGTGAGATTCTGGCATGTCTAGCTAAACTGACTAGGCCTCACTCTTCAGTTGTGATCTTGGATAGGATCTAATCTCTTGAGGAAGTAGACAGAATTTTCTCCATTGTTTACCCCCAGTCACCCACCATCCTCTTTTTGTTTGCCTCAGGTCAAACTACATGACTTGTAGTTGGGTCCGTGTTGTGGTGGTGGCCTCTTCCCTAAAAAGGGAAGGTTATTGAAAAGACAGTTGGATTGCTGTTATAAAAGAAAGCAAATTATCTCAACAGGAACAGCCTTGGTCACATTTGTAGATGACCTATGGCAGAGCCAAGAGACCTGCTCTGTGCTCCTTGATCTCTCAGAGGCTTTTGACACTGTCAATCACAATATTGTTGTGGTTCAGCTCCAAGGATTTTGGGATTTGGTTACACCAATTTATAGTAATTTGTTTTCTTCCTTACATTGCAGTAAGTTTTGACACCTCCTTTATGAGGTACTATAGAGTCACACTCTCCTCTCTTGTTCAACATGTAGAGGAAAAGTGAAGTAAAATTCATTTCTGGATTGAGAGGCCCTTCAGACACTCACTCATGTCCTAATCAGCTTGACTTTTCACTGCATTCTAAATGGAACTCTTTGAAACCACTTGAAACCTTCAACTGGTCCAGAATGCGGTGGCATGGGCAATGATAGGCATGCTTCAGTATATCCATGACATCCCTGTTTCTTGAGCTGCATTGATAGCATGCTTTTCTCTTGTGGCTTTTGCTGAGATCCATGTGGCTCCCCACCCTGATGGCACTCCATAAAGACCCATGTGTTGTCCTAAATCTCAGATTAGAGTGGCCCCTGTTAGATATATTTACAGGTGTGTGTATTGTTGGCCAAATTTGCCATCTTTATTCTTTTTTTAAAATCATTCTATTTACATGGTTTAGTTTTATTTTAAGTTGTTCAGTATCAACTTGGAGTTGGTCATTGCCTAAATTGAATAAATTAAACTTTCAACATTCTAATAAAATTAATGATTTTATTTCATCTTTGTTTTCTTGGACACTAATATTTGTATCATTTTTTAAAATCCCATTCTTTAACAAAATAGTACATTCTCCATACAAAACTCATAAATTATCATTAGCTATTTTCATCCATTTTTATTGGATTATATTATTTCAATATGTATTCTATTCACTTTTCAACTTGCCGTCTGCAGGCGAGATCTCGGGGGTGGTACGGGAGTTCATTGCTTCCATGACGGCTTTGGACCTGACTCAAGTAGAGATAGAGAGTTGACTTTAACTAACAACCAAAACAAGCTGTTATTTATTCCTTTTGGTAATGGCTATTGATATTTTCATTTCTATACTTTCTTTTTGATATATTTCTAATATATTAAATATTTCTAATATTCTATATATTTCTAATACTGATAAAGAATCTAATAATGTATTTTTGTGCCACATTCGATCTGAAGAGCTTATGTTAGCTTCCTTTCTTGTGGCATTAATTCACCAACAAGGTCTGTAGTTGAACATGAAAACTGTCCTTAATCCACCTTAACATGTTTATCTCTTGGTGTGTGCCTGGCATTGAGGTCAGGCAGCCCTGAAGGATCTTTAGAATGTCTTAGGAGGCCCTTTGGATTTGGCAGTGGACATGCAGCCTTGCATCTCACTCAAATTAGTTTTCAGCCTGTATGTTCAGGATGCATATTATATTACCAAATAGTCAGTTCTCGTGTAGCCAAAATGCATAACACGATAATAAAAAAATACTTAGCCAATCATATTCTGAATCAAGTCTATGAATTGCTTTCAGTCAAAGGACACCATAAGGTAATATTTTGGAGTTATTAAGGTGTCATATTGAAAACAAACTGCAAACACTAAGGAGCTTTGATTTTTAAAAAGTGATGCTCATTTTGTTCTCTGCAGAATCACATTATTTAAAATCACCAAAAAGAAGGTTAAATAGCATATTTAATATGATTTTTAAAAATTGTTGTTTAAATTAAATTAATTGTCAAGCCAAAAGGTATATTTTTTCTTGGTAAAAAGTACAATAATATACCTTTGAACAAGACATTCTTCCTTTTACTCGACTTTTAAAATACAGTAATATTATGTCTTAATCAGTGCTGTCAAATCCTATTAACCTGCGTGAGCTTTTTGCATCTAATCAATAGTATGAGAGTGAAGATAGTAAAATTGCACTGGTAAAAAGAAGAGAAAGGCTTACTTTAGGGTACTTGTGGCTACCATGAAATGTTTGCGCTGCAAAAGGCAACAAACAAACAAAGGTATGGCATCCACTGAAATTGTGTTTTGCGGTTGACTTGTATTGAAAGACCAAACCTGAAAGGACCATGGTTGTGAAGCCAAGTTTGCTGGGCAGCTTTCAGCTGTCAGCTGAGTAGCTGTTCAGAATTCAAAAAATGTGGTGGGGATTGCATTTGGCAGGAAACTGGAGGAAGGAATAGAAATAAACATGAAGTGATCAGGAAAGCATGAAACTACCTTTTAATTATTAGGTATTCTCTGCAGCATTGGAAAAATGAAAACGAGGTTATAAAGACATATTTCAGTAGGAGAAGATCAAGATTTTAATCAAGTTGGATAGGGGAGTGCCTAATTATTGCTGCAGTTTGACATTCACCTACTGTGAAAATATGTGACTAAGATAAAGAACTATGTTCATACATCATAGCAACTGCAAGGATATATTATAGAGAAACGTGACCATAACTTTAACAATTTATAATAAAGTTTTTTTTTAAATAATAATGGGAGGGAGTTAAGCAGAATTTTTTCACTGTTTATTCATCATGTTTTTCTGCTGAATTTAAGGGTCAATGTAGTTTCAAGACCTTTTTCCAGGAAAACTACAATCAGTGCTATTTAAAAAGAAATCAGAGTATTGAAAAACCAAACACTAACCTTCCTAATAGCTAAGGTTTTAGCAAAACTTTAAGATTTCATATTTTTCAATATGAAACTGCAGAATTATGAGTTTCTCCATAGGGTGTGTATACATCCAATGGGTAGTAGTGGTAAAGCAGCAGGATTTATGCAAATATTAAAAGAAATCTCCTAAGAGTTCACTTGGTACCATTCTACATCAGAATTAAAGGTATTACACACAAACTAATTATTTGGATACTTTCATGACAAGAAGTGCTTTATATAAATCAGACATAAATAAGCTATTCAGGTTAACTGAATTTGCATTGTCTCATGTGAAATTTACAAAGGATTTCTTGAAAACAGAAAGATATCATATATTAGGATGGCTATTCTATGTGTTTGTAAAGTAGAAACTGACTGGCAATAATGAAGCTTTATGTTTTTAAACATAAGAGGAAGTTCCCGTGGAACTGGTCCAAAGATTCTTTGATGTTTATTCGTTTTAAATCAACTGTTTCCATCTGCATTTAAACTAAAGGATTAGTATAATCCTATCATTTCATAACTTGATTCTAAACAATAAACTAGCCTGTAAAGGAACAAGACTCAATCCATTCAAGGAAAATTGTTTTTGCTAATGTTCAGCCATCTTTTTTGTACACAAAATATTTGAGATATTGAAGAATCTTCTGCATTTAAATACTATATATTCTACTTCCTATATAGAGCATGTAAACAGTCCAATCATTTATATATACAATTGCATAGGCAACATCTTCAATTCATCTTCATATATTTTGCTACTAATGACTTCATCAATAACATCTTTGTTTCTGCAACACTGTATATAAAAAGGCAGTAAACCCCACTCCCACTACTGAAGGTGTTACCGAGTTGCTAACAAAATGTCTAAAAACAACCAAGTTCAGAGAACACCAAGGATTCTGCAGTAGCATATTCTTGACATGTCAAACATGGATTGAACTTCAATGGCAAACAGATAATAGCGATGCTGAACAAATGCACAAAAGCACTTGAGGAGTTATAATATACCATATGGCAGGCTGAGACATCTATATACTATGTAGTTCTTGGCCTCCAAAAGACATTGTATTAGCTTATGTTAATTGCATGTCTCCTAAATATAACATGGACTAATCTCTGTATTGTACCGGACCCTATGAGAAACTGATTTTGTAAGGTTGAGTATAGTATAGATATTCCAGATTTAATGCTACTATTCTACCTATCAAAACAGTAACACAAAAATAACAGTATAACCTGCTTTATTTAAAATAAAAAAATGTCTAATCTTCAGGAGTGCATATCTATAAATTAGTAATTACAGTATACATTCATTCGTTGTTCACTTTTGTGAAGTTACTAGGAATTATGAAATCATGCAATACTAATTGTTTTTTTTTTTTAAATATTGATACTTTTAGAATTCATAAGAAATCTCTGATTCAGAGAACCATGCTTCATGTTAACCTTTGGATTAAAGAAAGCTCAAAGCTCATCTGTTACAGATGGTGTTTGGATTTTTTAAACTAATCTAAAAAATCATGTGTTTTGTTTTCTCTGTCTTCATATGTCTACAAAAAAATCCTCCAGATAAATAGTCGAGCTATTTTTATTATGATAAAAATGGAATATTAAAATCTCCTAGGAAATTAACATTTACTAATTGAGGTAAACTATAACTGAGAACAAGCATCTGCAAAGAAACAAGCAGGAGAGAAGCAATAGTGAAATTTGAACAATGAAGATACAAACCTACCATGTAAAATTTTAAGGCAAAGTTTCTAACTGCAGATAAAAACATTTCAATTAAATTCTACTTCAGTTTTAAAAGAACAAGAATAAATATGATTATTATAACATGCTGCAAAGCTATTCACTCTCACAGTAGATTTATATTCATGTTTATCTCTGCTAGAAGTACAAAGATTGTAGCCTCAAGCAGAATGTTGCTTTAAATTAAATCTAACTTAATTTACTGAGACCTAATTCCAAGCAAAATCTATAACATTATCTGTTAACTATACAGAACAACAGTCTGTCTTGTTCCTAGTAACTATGAACATTGGTAATGTTGACTTATAAAAGCAAAGTTTGCTTTAACCTTCTAAAACAAGAAAATATATTTATATCATACTGTATTCTATCAAAAGCAAATTTTTTAGGTTCCCAATTGTGCTAAATCTTTTTTTTTTAAATGTAAAATGCCATCTTACACATTTCAACCAGACTTTATACACATAGATTTTATATACACACCAAAATATTCTGTGAACTATTTTGCTCAATCCCAGATTGCCTAACCAACAGCATCCTAAAACACAACCAGCCTATATTTCAGCAGCTATTAACTGATTCCAAATGGCAACACTAACTCAGAATTTCCACATTATCTTTTTATAACAAGTTCCTTGTTCTCTCAGCTGTGTTTTCTCTTTAGACTTACCAACCCCTCAGGATCTTTATTCACTCCATTACTGCATCCGTAATAGTCTGGAATTTTATCTGCATCTTGCACATTCCCTTGCACTCTTACACCCTTGTCTGTGCCGCAAGCTTGGCATATGGGTGCATTTCCCATATCCTTCTGCTAACTCCTGTAGTGGGTTTGACCTCGCAGAGTAGGGAATATTCCAAAAGGGCAGATGAGTTTTGAAAATCAAGGATGATATTTGTAACTTCTATTTATTTGCTCTCCTGGGTTTTCTTTGGCAGAGGCTTCTCTCTACTGGCCTAGGTTACAAAGAAACTTTAACAACTATAGCCAGCATTCAGTGACCATTTCCAATTCAGGCTCTGCCTGTCTATTTTTACACCTACTGGCCCAGCTATGCATGTAAATTGAATGGGGAGGGAGGCAGCCTCTGAGTCAAGGCCCTACTGTGTGAAATGCCTTCACATACGGAGGTTATTGAATTACTCAGCTGCATGCCTTTGAATGTTTTGATTTTTTTTTTGACTCCCTACTACATTATACATCAATGCTTGCTTACAGCATTACATTAATGCTGCTCGTTTCTAAGAGGAGGGGCTGAAAACCTTTTACTGTAAACTGATAACTATTAGGAATTTTATCATTCCAACAATACCAAACTATATGGAGACCCTTTTAAAAAGTGACATTTCATGCAATTATAGCATATTCCTTCATGCTGTGGTTTTTTTTCTCTCTCTCATAGCATTTAAGAGTCATGCTGTCCAGAATTCTTTTTCACAATTTGCAAGACTATGGCATTTGAGTAGTTTAAAAAATTAAACTACACAATAACTCAAAAATGTAACGTGAAACTATCTGTCTGATTAATGGTAATATAAACGTGTTTTGGGAACAGCCCTAATCATAACTACTCTACAAAGGTGAGGGACTCAAATTTTATTTAGTTAACTACTTTCTTCTATCTCCCCCTGATGGGCCATTAAAGAAAACTCCAGTTAATCTAGTGAATAAAACCAATAAGAAGTCTATCTTCACTCAAAATTCGAAACATCTCTAGAAGAACACCATGAAGGAAGTCATCAGGATCTGCTGAAAGTTTAGACTTAGAATAACTTTATTGTCACCTTGAATGTACACTAATTGGCATACATTAAAATGAAATTTTGTTGCATACTGCTCTTGAAGGATCATTACCTCCAATATACCCTACATAGACATGAAAAATATAAAATAAATACAAAACTATGCATATAGCCACATACCCACATATATTATATGACA
This sequence comes from Psammodynastes pulverulentus, assembly GCA_025802295.1. Lineage (NCBI taxonomy): Eukaryota > Metazoa > Chordata > Lepidosauria > Squamata > Psammodynastidae > Psammodynastes > Psammodynastes pulverulentus. The sequence goes on along the minus strand of JAOYMU010000302.1, from coordinate 19,013,870 downwards.
CAGAGATACAACACAGTCTAGTTCAGATGTACATGGCGAGAAAAATAAATGAATTTTGCAAATTTACCAGACGGATGGCATAGGGAACAAAGCTGTTACAGAATCTGGTAGTCCTGCTGGAAATACTTCGAAACTTCCTCACAGAGGGGAGCAACAGAAACAGACTGTAAGATTTACTTCTTTAATTATCAATAATAATATTGTTTCTAATCTCAATGTTATTATTTTTCCCATCATTTCATATAT
>JAOYMU010000302.1:18956447-18974492 GCA_025802295.1 Psammodynastes pulverulentus | reverse complement strand
TTCTTTCTTTCTTTCTTTCTTTCTTTCTTTCTTTCTTGCTTGCTTGCTTGCTTGCTTGCTTGCTTGCTTGCTTGCTTTCTCTCTCTTTCTTTCTTTCTTTCTTTCTTTCTTTCACAAGCAAAACATATCAGAAACTCAGAAACAGTAAAAAAAAATGCAGATAATGGCATCAAAGAAACTTCACACAATTGCTATAGTTGCTAAAAAAGAAGTAACCTATTCTTCTTAAGAAATCAATGAGAAGAGTCAAGTCTTCCCAGAAGAACATGATTTAATGGTATTCTCAATAAATAATTCATTGCCTTCACCTTCAGAACATATGCAAGATACAAGAATCCTGCCCTTAAAATTCTGATATTTAATTGTGCCACGAAATGTATTTAGATGAACATTTAAATGAGGCAGTTAACCTTTCGTTGCTTTATTGAAACTGGGTAATTTTTTCATTGTTCTCCTGATGGGCTCTGGAGTTCCCAGAAGAAATCTGCTTGCTTTTGATTAAGCCCAACAAAATCAAATCAGATTCACCTTCATATATGTACTTTGGCACAATAATTAACCTACAATAATATGAATGTAGAACATATAAGCAGATAAAAGTGCATTTTAATAACCTCCCACTTTATTAGCTGCATTCATATCCCGTGACATTGTAAAACATTCCAGCACCAGATTTGTTTGGGGTTTTTTGAAGTACAAAGGACACAACACAAAGAAGCAAAATGCAGGAAAGTCCCTGAATCCTAGTTCTATAAAACCAAGCAGTTTTTTTTATAGTTACTATTAATCTAAATAAGTAGGCTAAATAAAACCTCTGTCTATGTTTCTAAAATGCAGTCAGACATATTTGTATAAGTGCTGAATTTATTGGGGCTTTGGAAAACATTTTATTCTGTTTTTCCAATTACTAATTAATTAAGAACAACACATCTCATGCTAGTATTGTTTTCTGCAAGCTCAAGAATGGGTGGATAGTACTTCAATTCAGCCCTGGGAAAAGGCTTAGGACTGCCATTGCAAATGATCCCAAATATCTTTCTTTTTGGAGAAGAAACCTGTCCAACTTATGTAGCCAAAAAATAGACAACAGTATTATCTATTGACCTTTTCTGCATGGGAAACTTTTCAAAACCATCGGGTTTTCAAATTTCCTACAGCAGTTCCAAGTGCAACCAATCCCTGTACTGAAGAAATGGACATTATATTTCCCATAAAATATCCTGATGGTCTTCTATTCATGATGCTGAATAGAAGATCTGTGTTCTCTAACTGAAGTATTATGCCTCTGATGAAGCAGTGACATTTGGAGTAGGAACAGAATGTGTTTCTAATCTTTGCTTGTATTTTCGCTCACTGGCAGTCACCACAGTGTTATCAACTGGAGTAAACTGTTTAAAACTTAATGGAATTGCCAATTCATCAGTCATCATTCTTCATTGTTTCAAAGTTAATTAGTTTGAATCAGGGCTGTGCTAAAAACCGTTGTATTTCCAATAAATGTATTTATAAGGTTTCCCAAATATTACATTCATATTCTACTGTGATGTTAAGTTGCCTTAAGTTTTTATAGGTTGCTATAGTCACATAAACACAGCTACTTAAATAGCATGAATTTATTACTTAAATCAGTCTTACAGCACATTTGAAGAGAGACTTTAATATATTTAATAATATAAAAAAACAAAATGATCACATGTAGCTATGTATTATGGACAAAACTGTCCAAGCAACCATTTCTAGCAAAATCTATTTCACAGAATAACAAACAGATTAAAAAAAACAGGTGTTACACAACCCCATCTAGTAAATCTTATAGATATTACACGATGCATAAGGACACTTGGATGGATTTCAGGTTACCTCTTAAACTGCTTCTTACATCCAAACCCAAATGACTTATTCTTTAACCATAAACCATGAATTCAGGCAAGAATTTTCTAAATTGACTTCTTCAAAAATTAGGTGTGGAACAGTTGATTTAAAATCATACTTGGAGGTAGTGTTCTATGGAAAATATTATCATTACTTGGTTGTGTGACGTGCAAAATGACAAGTTAAGTGTATGTACAGTAGTTATTATTAACAGGACTGCAAATGGCATTAGATCTGCAGTAAAGACAGGGGGATTGCCTACCCAGAAAACCCTCCTAGTAAGCTTCTCAGTGGACTGAAAGGCAACAGGAAAGAAGAGTTAAAAATAATTATTGCCTAGAATTTGAAGGTGCCTGACTGGAGGAAGGCATCTGGCAATGGTGATGGCAATAGTAAGCATTATTATAAGTTACACAGCAGGGAGGGTGAAAAGAGGCTGTGTGGGTGCTGTCTGGAATCAAGTTATTGTTAGGACTGCTTTTTCCAGCTTGAAATGTTCCATTCAATGCATTCATCCCACAAGAAACTCTTGGTGCTTCCACACCTTCACATGTAGAATGAAGCCAAAGCCAGGAAGTATTGTTTGTATGAACATAATATACCACAGTCTCTGTCTGGAAATCAGATATACTTTTTTTGAACACTCCTGAAAATAAACAGGTAGCTCCAATGAGCGCTGTAGAGATGCTCTGCACAACATTTCAAGAAACGAAATTGCCAATGTCCAAAGCAACCAAGATGGGATACAAATAAATAAAATCAACTTTTCTTTTAGAAACAACTGCAGCAAACTTTGGCTTTGTGCTCTCATGTTCCCGAATCCTGTTTGCTTCTTGTTTGTTTAAACAAACCCCAGTTTGTTTACCCCAAACCTGCCTAGACTCTGTGATACCTGTACTCCTGCAGCATATTGGATTGTACTCTTTCAAATTGTTGACTGTCTGTCAATACAAGACCTTACTCACTTTTAAACATTGAGTGAGTGTGTGAATAGGTGCACTTGCTAGCTTACTGACTATAACTATTTGCCAGGACATTCTTGCAAAACAGTTCAGGGTGTCTGGCCACAGTTAAACAGGGCTGAAAGAGATAATAGTTAACACTATTGTTACCCTGAAATCACAAATTCTGCCTTTTGAAATGTCAGCTTGATTAGAGGGCACAAAGCAGGAGAAGGTCACAACAACTCTATGAGGTCAGTTGGGCTGAGAGACAGAATGACTGGCCTATATTTCTTTCTCCCTCCTTTCTTGGAATGCCACTGGAATGTCTTCAAGGCAGTCAAAAAAGTCAAGATAGCATCCATCCATAGTTATATGATTGAAACCCCACTCTTTTCATGTGTGTTGTATATACAACTGGAATAACCTTTACAATAATTCCAATAACAATGTGGAGTCCATTGCAGTTGAGTGGCCCATAAATTTAAATAATAATAATAATCTGAAGAAGGGTGAAGAAGATGCACCGAGCTAGTTACACCATGAAGGTTTACTGAATTCTCAAGAGATGAAACTGGCCTACGAAAAAGACCAAAGGAATAATAGAAAAGAGACATGACAAGGCAAAGTATTGCATGGCCAGTACAAAAGAAAAAAGCAGGCAAAGCAGATAACAACAAGGCCTGGCAATAAATAAGAGCAGGAAAATTGAAAAAACAGAGGAGTCAGTTCTGGCTACACAAGACCAAGCCTTAAGAACAAATGCATACAAAAGCCAGAATTGAGAATATACAGAAAATGATGCCTCTGTAAAGGAACTGAAGAAACAGTGAACCCTTTAGTCAGCTTCTTAAAATCACACAGATTGACTACAAACAACAACATGGCAGAAGTTACAGAAGCGCTGAAGTATCTGCAAGAAATGCCACTTGCCTGTAAGCAAGAACTGATGAGACTATAAAATACACAAAGTAATAGAAAATTAAAAGGCTTAAAGCGGTCTGGAACTTTAGAATGCAAACAGACAAGGTTGAACAATTATTGATAAAAAAGGCAAAATAGTCTGGATAGCGGACACTGTAATACTTGGAGGCAACAGAAATCAAAAGAAAAAGAATTGGAGACAATTACAAAATACAAAGACTTGCAAGCAGAAGTAGAATGATTGTGGAAAAGAAAGCAAAGATAGTACCAATAGTAATAGTCATCTTGGGTACAATCCCAAAATATCTGGAGCACCACTTGAACACCATCATGATTGACAAAATCACCACAAATCAATTGAAAAAGGCACCTTTACCTGACAATAACTTTAACATCATCAAACAACATCTGCCAAACCCAGATGTCTTCTGAATAAAAATGCCAAGTCTAATCTGAACATCTGGTTGAGAATCTGACCAATCATGATATATAAATAATATAGTGTGTATCTTTTGAAATATAGCCAGACATTTACATATACAACTAAGGAATACTCTTTGTTAGCACCTTTGAATTGACTGATATTAAAATATCAAGGGCAAAGTTGTATGCCTAAAATTATCAAGAATGATAATGAAAAAAACCCACCTCTATTTAATATAGTAAATTCCATTTGGATCATTAATAGATATTTTCATTGATGTTGGGATTTACTAATGTACTTTAAATATACTTTAAAATAAATTGGATCCTAGTTTTTGTAAAGGGGTAAACCTATAATTTGTAATAATGTGGGATAAATACATTTTGCTTGGATATGAATATCAGTAATTCTATGGTATACTACAATAATCTTCACTATACAGCAAGGTGGGGCCACCATATCTTTTGCTATTTTTATTTTCTTCAGTTGGACTAAAAAGTATTCTTTCTGTAATTTATATTTAAATGTCTATTTAAATTTAGGAACTTGATACATAAGCATGGAAAAATTCATCTTCCCATTTTCAGGGGGTTTGACAAGTTTGTTTTTCTTATATCCTGATATACTGAGTTCCTCTCACATTTCTATTTAATACAGAGGTTTATATTTTGGAAATCTATGTTATAGCATTGTGTAAATTCTACACAAATATGAAACAAATGACTGCAAGATGTATCAGTGATTATTTGCTGCATTTTCCCCCTGTGGGTTATATAGTCTCTACCAAAACCGAGCATCTTCATCAAGATATAACTAGGGAGTCTCATTATAGCTACTCTTGTAGGAAGATATGTGGTGATAGGCAGCATGCAACCTGATATTTATTCTGAAGTTAATTTTCATTTTTGCAATCTATGTTTACACACCAACAAATGTAATCATGTAGATGAAACAGATTTAAAAATAACTCAATGTAAGGACAAATGAAGGTGTGTAAAGATTAATTTAATAATACCGGGGATAGAATCATACTCAGAAATATCTAGAAATCAGTCTCACCAAATATAATACAATTGCTTCTGCGTAAAAATGCATCTCTGCTTGTAGCCTGAAAATATTTTAATAAATGCACTCTTTCCCGTAGAGGTACTGAAAGCTGGGTGTGGCCATGTATTGTAGTAGCCTACTATCATCAGCATTTAGTTACAGGCATATTTTTTTTTAAAAAAGGGAAATAATTATTTAGCTTTCTGTAGTTTTTTACCTGTCTGATTAAACATATTTGAGATAAATCTTAAAAGATCAGAAAATACCTGCTGTCAAATCCAGAAAAAGCAAGGTGCTATGCCTAACCATTCATTCACAGTATTGTCCATCACAACGGTATTATCTTCTTAAAAACACAGAGCATGATACCACAAAACTGAGATTGCAAGGCACAACAATAGTAATTGAACAAACGGGTAGCAATGTGTTTTTTAAAAGCCCTTTTGTTCACTGCAAATTGGGATTAATGTTTGTATTGTTTAACATTTAACAATGCTCAAAGTCTGTGTTCTTTATCAGCAAATTAGCTATTTATAAGCAATGACAACAAACCGCTACTACAGCCTTTACACACCAGAGACTTCTACCCGCCATAATGCCTTTAATGATTACACTGCTGTTACTGCTTTCTTTTTGCAAAATATCACACAGGACCATCCACCAAAAACATAACCATGTTTTACACAACATGAAAATCACTAATGGTATGAAAATACAAAGGTTGAAGAGCTGCTAGACCTTACACCTTCATTTTTAAGACTTCTGACCACTCCTACTGCCTGACTCTTCCATCTACACATCTTGCTTTTCCCATCTACGTTACCTTCTTGGGTCTTTTCTTCCTCTGATTACTTCCATTATACTTCTCCCCACCATCGCTCTTCTGAGCTGCATCCTCATTCATCATTTTGAATCCTTCTTCAGAGCAAAGAGCTGTGCCATTAAACCCTTGCAAACATACAGACTATCAGCAAATATGTCACTTACTGGATAGGAGGAGGGGGTAGAGGGGGAGGGAGGAAGGAGGGAGAGAGGAGGGAGGGAAGAAGACATGAACATGATGACGTTGCTATGGTAGCAGCTACCACAACTGTTTATCTGACTGCATTGTTAAATCTGATTTATCCAATTAGCATAGGATCTTGGTTCTCTTACAGTACAAAATGCTTGAATTGAATGTACAGAGTCCAGAATGGAACTGAGAAATAACTGTTATTACAATAGAGGGGAAGAGAGATAAGGAAATATATAGATAAATATAAAACCTTCATACAAATCTGTCACACTACTGAAGTCACTATAGCAACTTCTCTCATTTCTATAAAACAATTTACATATTTGCTATATTTTAGCCTATTATATTTGTCAAAAATAAATTTTCTGTAGTATTATTTCTTTTTGCACGAAATAACTTTTAGTACATGAATTTGTATTGTATTAGTGGAACTGATATAGTGTAATGGTTTTTTATGTTATTACCAGTAGTATATGACTGCAGTAATTATTTTATTTTGGTTTTTAAGTCCTTTAAATCCCTCATTTAGCAATTACAATCTGTGCTTCCGCCAAGATTAAAATAATATAGGAAACAGATTCTTACTCCTAGGTACTTTTTTCATTTTATGTTAGCAAAGGAATAATAACTGGAAAAGCTGCAACTGATCCAATTTGTTGTACTGGAATTGCAGTTTCTATGGCCTTCCAGAAAGCTGGTTAGAAATTCTGAAAGATGATACTAAAATAAAAATGGAAGCTGGTTTTAAAGACAGCTTTTCTAGTAACTCCTGCTATGCCATTCAATAGCTGGTCTAAACTTGGTAGTATTTCTCCAGTTCTTGGTTACTTCAAGAAAAAAAAAGTATTCAGAGAAGCAAATACACTGACCTAGTTCTGAATCAGTGCAATCTGTCCCAATGTGTCAGAGTCCTTCAAAGTAGACCAGATTAGAAAACCAAAATTATGAATTCTAATACTACATTTATTATAATGTTATAGTAACACAATCTTGCAAGTCTGAATAGATTTCCCTCATCCTTCCCTTTATTTGGAATTGACAGGGCACAGGCCCTAGGAAACTAGAATGAAGGATGAACTAGAATTTGTACCAATCCAGCTACATGTAGTCCTTGATTTATGACCACAACTGAGCCCAAAATTGCTTAAGAGCATTGCAACATGAACCCATATTATAATGGATTTTGTTTTATGCTTTATAATAGATTTTGTGAAAGGTTTTAAAAAACATAAATGTAAATTTTACCACAAAAAGCATGCAACTGCTGTTAATTACTTCATGTATTGTGAAGAATAATCATTATATTAACTGATTCTTTTTCTAATTAATGAATTGTAGAATTATTATCACTTTCAATTTCCATGACTGTCTAGAAAAGGAGCTATCTGGATTATTTTGAAAAAAAAACATGTGCAATTTGATAAGAAAAATTATATAAACATTACAAGTCATGAAATCTTGAAGTCTAATCATCAATACAGATGATCAATACTTGTTAATTTGAAGATTAATTGGAAAAATATTAGCATTTTGAACTACATATTTAAGAAAATGATAATAATTAAGATTGTGTTAGGAAAAAAATAAATGAGAAAGCACCACAGATATTTCTAAAATTAACCTCAGATTCTTAACAGGTCTTTTTTCCATCTACATCCTTATATCTCATAAAAGATACCATAAAGCATATCTCAAAAATATTTATAGATCTCAAAAAATTTCAAAATAGGCTTGGTTTTTAACAGATGTATTTTTATTTAAAAATTGAGAGATCAATATTTGTTAACATTTCTCCAGCAAACAATATCTTGGTGTAACTCAACACTATATCTGTACATGTGAACACTCAATTGTCATATCTCAAGGGATCTCATCAGTAACATTTCCTCCCCGCTCTTACCAACCATTCTTTTTTCCTTGGATTTTAAATAATTCTGCTTGGTGAAGAGTTCTGGAAATTTACAATTATTCTGCAAAACTTTGAAATGGAGATTTAAATCTTGTGAAAACTTTCTTAAAGAAGTTGTATGGGAGAGACTGCGGATACTAAGAGACTCTTTTAGCAGTAACTAGAGTGGAGATTATTAGAGGCCAACACTGAGAAAATACCAGAAAGTAACTTTTGCAATTAGTTCTATAGGACAGTAATCATCTATTGCAGTTAGAATCCAGTCAATGCAGGTTGCAAAGATGTCTGACTGCATACACAGTGTTTATTGCTTTTATACCGTTTTTCAAACAGGAAAGAATAAAGCATAGTAACAGAATTGTATTGGTGAGTTCTCCCTCCAATCCGTAAGAATGTCCTGTTGATGTATACTAGGTGAGATCATGTACCAGGCAGAATAACCCTCTTCCATGTTGGCGTTGAGAGCTGAGTGATGTCACATAGGTATGTGAAGGCCAGCAAGGATGAGGCAGTGTACTGCACAAATCCTCCACAGGGCCCCCATTCCTATAATCATCATTATTATTATAATAATAATTCTGACAGTAATATCCTAGGGAACATGGTGGCACTGAGGGTTAATGAGCCTGGAATTGCTATAGATAAAAATGGTCCTCATTCTGGCAGTTTGAGGCCGGTTCTGTGAAATAGAGTGAGCTCCTGTCGCTTGATTCCTAGCTCCTGCCCACCCAGCCATTTGAAAGCATGCAATATTGGAGTAGATAAATGGGTACCACTTCAGTAGGAGAAATCTAGCTGCCTTTGTGTTAGAGGTGATATTCTACTGGTTTGCATTGGTTCAGGTGAACTGGTGGCAAAAGAAAGCTGCCATTTGGGTGAACCAGTAGCAAAAAAACCAGCTACCGGTTCAGCCAAACCAGTAGCTAAAAAAACTACCAGTTCGGCCGAACTGGTAGCTAAAAAACCTCCAACAATCAGTGGAGAGAATCAAAGAGTTCCTTTCAGCTGATTGGTGTGCGCATGCGCGGTAGGTGCGTGTGGTAGGTATGCGCATGCATGGAAGGGGCGCGTAGGGGGTGCACAAGCACACACTCAGCGAACACACACCCGTAGCAACCTACCACTGATTTGTGTGTGCGGATAGTGGAAACTGGCATTGAGCCTGGCTAGATGCAAGGTAGCGTGGCATGAGGTTAGATGAGACTGGTGAAAGAACCTGGAAGAGTCAGCAATCTGAGTGCCACTAAATAGCTAGTGTAAAGCTAATTCACCCCCACGGTGCAGCAAGAATAGGCACATAAGCACTGAACAGAACGAAGTAGCACTCTGGGTTGTCAGTATTGCATTGTGTGTTTAGCATGTGTACATTTCCCTGATATTATATGCCATACGCTAAATTATAAATAAGTAATCTCCTGCTACTCCATATAATCGCCAATGTAGGCAATAGTTTACCTAGAAGTTATTAAGGTATATCAGGAAAACCAGACTGCAACCCTTGAACCCTACAAGACCCAAAAATGTACATTTAAATATGAAGCAGGAAAACCCCATTGAAATATGCATTTGCAAGAGGGGAAGGGGAGGTAATGAAGATATCGCCTCTCATTTGCAAGAAAACTATTGGTGGGCCATAGTCGTGGCAAGACAAACTGAAAAGACAACTTAAGTTTTCTCTACTGACCGGAAGAGAAGATCAACTGAATCTTTTATTCTTTCTTCCACTGTCTAAAAGAAAAGATTGTTACTAAGGCAAGTTAGCATTTAATGAAATAAAGTACTTTACAGAATTTATCTCTCACTCTGTAGAAGTAAGTAGTCCCATAAGACTTTTCAATATTGACTATTGAAAACAAAGATGGCTTAATGGAAAATAGCAAATACAGAAGGGAGACCATATTATCTATATGTCAGCAGCAGAAGAGATAGTGTTCCTATCAACCTTCGATAATAGCACCACTGTCCCTGTATTAAGACTGGAAAACATTTCTGAACATTTTCCAGCTTTTTTATCAGCATTATATAAAACTCATCATTACATCATGTTTTGTTCCATAACATTTAGTGAAATTGGTAATAAAAAAAGACCAGGAAATGCTACACAATCTTTTATTATCATGCAGTAAAGTTTAAAATGGTAAAACACAAGCTAGATTTCTTTCTACAAAAATGCACGCGCGCACGCATGCATGCACACATCTCTGTATGTGTTTGTATAATTTCATTAGATACTTCACATAAATACAAGATACAAGTAGTCCTTGAGTTACAACCACAATGGAGCCTGCCTATCATGGTCATAACTTATGAAGGTCATAAAACAAGTCAGTCACATGATAAGCCCAATTTTAGAAACATTTTTGTGGCAGTTGTTAAGCAAATCCACAGTTGTTAAATGAACTAATGGTTTTCTATGGATATGGGTTTACCAGAAGTAAATGTAAAACTGTCACAAAAAAGGGTCATGTGAGATGCTGCCAACAGCCGAAAATCTGACTTAGTTGCCAAGGGCCCAGAGTGCAATCATGTGACCATGGGGGGGGAGGGCAGTGACCTTCAGAACTTTAAATCCAGGTCATAAGTATTTCCAGTAGATCTATTGCACCTTCAAACAGTTGCTAAGTAACTGATCATAAATCAAGGAGCACCTGTACATATACAAAAATTGAAATTTTTAAAAAAGATAAAAGCAAAAGTGCAAGATAGATAGAATAAGATAGATAGAATAATCAAAAAGAAAAACGTTTAAAGAGATATTGTTTTAGTTTTGATCAAATTTGCCATTTCTGCAAACTGTATTTTCTTCATGATCTGCTTCTTCGCCATTGTGAGTATTTCAGTATTTTCCTTCTTTGTGGATACTGTAGTTTCAATGCAGGTACTGTATGCAAAACCAATTTTCCGTAAGTCTTTTCTAATTGGCCGCCCAGAAGTCCAATTAAAAAAAATCAGGTTTCTTTTTAATTATTACTTTTTAAAATACTTTATGTCATTGTGTGTCCAAGTCCACCACACATGATAAAATGTTCTTTGGTGTTTTTTACATTTTACATTTATATTTGCAACACTTATTAAAAATACTTTATATATCATAGATAATTTTTCTGAAGACATATAACAATTTTCTTTTCATGAAAGTTCTCTTTTAAATTATAACACAATGTGATTTTTAGTTCTTTTAAATAACCATTGGTCCATTTGTAAATTATCAACAAAATTCTTAGTGCTTTTTAGCATACATTCTTTAACGTTCTCAACAGAAGTTTGTCCATTTTAGCAATCACATTTTGTACACAATCATTTGTACATAATTCATTTCAAATTCCATCTTATGTTGTTCATTCCAATTATCTTTTTATCTATATTAAAAATTTCTCCTAATATGAGAACAATATATGAGAATAATTGAAAATTAAATCCGCAATTTCTCCATACATTTATATTATAGATTCTTCCAATTTTGGATTCACAATTTCTTCCAACTTTCTTAAATTCACTGTTCATGTTATCTAGATCTCTCTTAACAATTCAGTCATTGATGCTGTAACATTCTTCCCCAATTCTTCGCACATCCCTTGTAAAATTTCTGCCATGGTCCCTTTTTCTCTTATTTTTTTTGTTAACAATTCTCTATTTTGGCAACTACCAAAAAAGCCAATGTAGACTTGCACTGCATCAACAGAGAGCATCAAGATCACGAGAAGAGATGATACTGCTTTATACCACTCTAGTGAGACCCCACTTTCAATACTGGATACAGTTCTGGTCACCATGATACAAAAAAAGATGCTGAGACCCTAGAAAGTGTACGCAGAGAAGAGCAACAAAGATTATAAAGAGTCTGGAGGTAAATCATATGATGAGTGGTTGAGGGAACTAGGTGGGTTTAGTCCAGGGGTGTCAAACTCAAGGCCCTCGAGCTGGATCCACCCTGCAGGATTCTTAAATCTGACCCATGGGGCCAGCCTGGAAATATCAAAGAACTGGCCCACAGTGCCTCTGCTGGCCAAACTGGACTGCATGGCACCCCTACATGACTGTTTTCGGTCTCCCTGGCTTCCAGCAGCACTCTACTGGCCTAAAACAGGCCACATGGAGGCCTCACTCTGCTGGCCTAAACAGCAGATACCCACAGTATCAATTCGTCATGCCAAATACAGAATTGTCTGCTAAAGTTCCACCTTTAAGAACTATAGATATACAAGAGCAGAAGTTATCTATTTTTTAAAATTCATAACAGCACAAGGGACTACAAACACAAATCGGGGTTTTAAAGTCCACACTTGGACCAAGCCTCACTAAGGTTTATTGGAACAATTTCCAAAACTAGGACAAAATACTAAATTATACTGATCATATTTACGTTTTATTCTTTTCTTAAAAGCACCTAAAAAGTTTCTTCTGAACTCTTGGGAAATACAAAGATCTCCAGCTCTAATAACTGTCCATCATTCTGCTGTGAAACCCCTAACCTTGGGCCTCTCTCTCCATCATCAGCACCTGTCTTTGAAAACACACCTAGTTGGTACAACAAGAGGGGAGAATAACATGTAGGAAACAGCAAAAACCAATAAGCACACAAAGGGCATTGGAAGTAATTAGTTATAGCTGAAAACAGCATTAGTGAGTGTTTGACTCTAAAGCAACTGATCCATATCAAGAATTAATGATGGGGTAACATTTTCATCCACATGCCAGAAAAATTCCTAGAACAATGCCAGACAAACATGACTTCTATTAAGCATTCTAATTTTACCCCTATTTTAATTTCCATCACAAATACACGAAAGAATAAGAGGTAAAAGGTCTTTAGGAAGCCCCCAAATCCATGTGTGGTAGTGATGATTCTGATGGGGCATAGCAGATATTTGAATTTTGGAGATGAGTCTCTGGGAAAAAGAAAAACAAGAAGTAACAGCCTCCCAATCTCCTTTGTGGTGGTTAGGATGCCCCTTCCTATTTGAACATCGATATTGTGTGCTGCCATTACATGACCATAAATCTGTTCTCCAAGGGAAAAGCTGGCTTCGTTAACTGTGTTCTGTGAATACAACCAATATCTATTCCAATGAGCTGAAGTGAAGAAAGAGATGAAAGGACAGCCTTGTAGAAAGACTGTCTTCCCTGAAAAAGTATTGCTTGGCAGCAGCTATTGTACCAAGGAGAAATGGGAAGCAGAGGCATTCTAACATCTGAAAAACTGTTTGCTTTCACACTTGCTGACCTTTCTCCACTTGCTTCTTTTCTAAAATTTATACCCTGCCCAATTTCTAAGACTTTGGGCGGCTAACATAAAATATCAACATAAATGGCAAAACATGATTAAAATATACTGTACGTAAGGGTCCAAAATAACTATGGCACAAGATCTTTAGCTCTAAACGTCTGTTAAAAAGTCAGGTCTTCATTTCCTTATTAAATGTAGAAGTGTGGGGAGGGGCTACAAGTTGTAAGCAATGTTTACTCAGGAGCTTCTTAGAAACGTTGAGTCAGTTTTGAAGTAAGATGAAAAAACTTCATCCTGATACCATTTCGAAAGGAAAGCTTGGCAAAATGGTTCAATTCTGTCCTACTTCAAAAGAAGCACTTTTCTTGCACAACACTCTTTCAGTGAACCTTCCTAAAATATGAAGATGCCGTCGTCAGCTACTGCCAGTGAAAACAAAGGATAATAACACGTATATGATTCTTCTTCCCAGATCGATCAAGAAATATCACCTTACTCTAGAACAACTTAACATTATTGGCTAGACAGGGACCTCCTCTTTTCTTAGCAATATATTTAAAAATAAAAGCTGTTTCTAAAACCTGGGAAGATCTCAAGCTGCAACACAGTGAGTAAAAAATAAAATCCTACCACTAGTTTAGAAAAGACAATAATGGGATTGGAAAGAATGGCATGTTCTCAGACACAGTTAGAACATTCTGAATGCTCTCTTCGCCAACAAAAGCTTCTTTTATGGGGAAGTGGGGAAAAAGCCTTTTATTCTCTAGACTTTGATGGAATCACAGCAGGGCAAGGGCACTGAGAAAACAAGCATTTGCTACACTGGTCAAATGGCTGTGAACTTAAAGAGTTCCTTGAAGTGCTTTATCTGCATTCATTCATGATTACATGGTGTTATGGAGACTTCTAATAAAGGTTCATTTGAGATGAAGAAAAGCAAAGGTCTTTCTGTTAAAAGTTATTCAGGATTCTGGTCACATGGGTTGCTAGTTGCTCCTACCCTGACGGGCAGGATATCTGGCACCAAGGTACATAAGGGGAAAATGTTATGAAGAACGGAGTAAAATGCATGTTTTATTTGTGCACGCACGTGCATGTAATATTCACAAATGTATCTTCGCTAGGCATGTGGTGGCTTTTAAGTCAAGTGTTGTGCCACCTATAGGGCCCCTTTGTTGAGCTCAGTTTCACTCTTTGATATCATTCCAAAATGCCCACATGCATACTGTGGCTCTCATACACTGGGGGAAACAATGCCTTTACCAGTCAACAATGGGGTAGCCCCAGGGACAGATGTCTTCCCCTTTCACTATATTCCAGCCTCTCTCATGTAGAAATTTCTGAAGACAATACTAGAGACATCTAACTTGACAAGTTCCATCCTCACCAGTTTAGATTCAGACACAAAAACAAATTAAGATGGCACAGCATAGTCATTCACTTCAATGCTTTGAGATACCCAATGGTGAGACCCAAATCCAGCATTTCCAAATACTTTTTTAAGACAATAACTCTAAGGTGGAGGGTATTTGTTGCAGCAAAAAGACAATTACAGAGAAACCAACTCTAATGAAAAAAGGGGGGAAAGGAGAGGAGGAGGAGGAGAATTTCGGGGATCTTTCTTTCATCATGTGAAACTCTAATTATGTAGATGCAAATTTACAGTCCTCAACTTACCACCATTCACTAACAATGGGTCAAAGTTACAATGGTCTTGGAAAAAGTGACTTAGGACCTGACTTGCCCTTATGATCATTGTATCACCCCCTACAGTCACATGATCACAATTCATGTGCTTGGCAACTGGCTTGCATTTATGACTGGTTGCAGTGTCCTGAAATCATGTGATCACACAAAAAATGCCCACTGGGGAAGCTGGATTTGTTTAACAACCTTGTGATTTGCTTAAAGGTTGTTGTAAAAATTGTCATAAAATCAGATTCATCTTGACTTGATTTATGAGTGCAAGGATTTATGATGGAAATTTCAACCCCAATTGAAATTTATAAGTTGAGAACTACAGAGAGATAAGCTGATGATGATAAACAAAGGAATATTTACAAAGTTTGCCTTCAAAATGTTAAGATACATGTCACAGTAATTGGTGGAAGCATGATTAATATCAAATATAAAATCCAATATTCATGGCTATGACTCATCCTGGGTCCCATGGATGATGAGCAGGCATAGCTAGATCAATAGTGCAAGTAATACCTGATCGTTTTCTAATATAGGTTATGCCATCAACTGTGAAATGTATTCTTCTGTTATTTATACAGGCAGATCAATATATTTGCAAGCATATTAGTTGAGACCAATCAGACACTAAAATGATATTATTCAAAAATCAGTGAAGGATGTTTTCAAGCTCACAGATATTCTATAACAGACCAAAGACACTTAAAAAGGAGCTTAAAAGAGTTCTCCAAAGCACATTCACTAAACTGGAATTCATATGACAACAAAACCTGAAAAAGAAGGCATTTTACCTAGAAGGATGTTATCTAGTAGAATAAGAAAGTCAGTATCTGGCTTTTGCTATTCAAATCAACCCATGTCCCATCCTTTCAGTTAAAAAATATGGCATAAAAAGAGATTGTGGAAATTAACAACTGACTAGGTAGTTGGTACCATCTTGGGTTCCTTCCTCATAGACTGTGCTCCCTATACAAAGTTTATGGGGAAGACTGCATATTTTTTATTATCACATTGCTTTATAGAAAGTTCTAGGAAAGTTGCCAACTTTGAGAATGCTGGTGGAATATGCTGTGTCTGAGTTTTCTCTAAGACTAAAAATACCAGCTAATTACATACTTTTTCCCTAAAAGGCCTTAGCAAGTTTTTCTTTCTATTAAACTTTTGGGTTTATATAGACAGTAATTCTTAGTAACTCATATTTGAAGTAGTGCACCCTATTCTGGATTTGCTACATTGGCTACCATTAAAGAGCACTGTAAGTTCTTCTACACGGCATGGCTCTCAATGCATTTGGAATATTGAGATGAGATGTTTCAATGGCCCTTTGGTCCCATCAATGATTATAGGATATGTATTATGGCTGGCTGCAAAGTCAGCCAGATGTTTAGACTGGATCTGGCATTTTTAGCCACCTATCAAGCCCTTCCAAAGAACCAGATGTTAGAGGTATTAATAGTAGTAGTTAGTATTGTGTTGTTTGTGGTCTGGCTCGTTCTACTGTTCTTTTTAGATAGATTAACTTGGTAAGTCCACTTCCTTAAATTTTATTAGGTCAATTACACATTATGGAAAAGAAATAAATTTAACAGATTTGTAAGGCAACATAATAGAACATTATCTGATGCAATACAAAGAATCTCTATTATTTGCTTTTGCAGTCACTTGCTCTTTTCTGCTCATAATTATTGTAAACTCTTTGCCTTTGGAGCATATTTTTCAGTCAAGAGTTTTAGCAATTTCAAAGCATTTATCACCCACCCATAAAATCTCCCTGACAAATAGTTCATGAAACATTCGTTTTCCTAGGAGGATTTGGGAAAATGGACTGTGATTATTCTGAGTGGAGTTATGCTGTCTTTTTCTTTTTATCAGTCAACAATCACAGTCACCCTTTTCTTCAAGAAGAATGCACTCTTCATAGACAAATGCAAAAATAAATCTTACTAGCTGTGAATTTTTCAAGCATGACAAAAATTAACCAATTAGCACATCAAAATTATGTGAGCAAGACCAATATAAGGTTTTTCTATTCTATATGACCCTACAATTATTTTCGCCTGAATAATTTGTCTTGCTATTTATGACAAGCCACAAAGCTTCTACAATTTAAAATATGCACAGTAGCCTCCCTGGAGAGTCCATTAGGGCACAGAGATCTACCTTCAAACGTTACTGGAAGGTTATTAAGACTGATGGATACTGTAGATGCAGTACAACAAAGAAGCAATCAGCAGAGATTCAACGTCTTATAAGACAGGGGAATCCACACAGCGTGTGATTTCAGCAGAAAATGCATAAGCTGAGATAACAAAAATAACTGCAAAACCTTTGTCACACCTTAAAAATAATGAATGGGTTTCTGTTTAAAGTTTTATAAGACTTTCTGTTGTTTCTACTACAAGTAGGAAATACATTTAGCTCATTGGAAGGCTAGCTAGTTTGCAAACAAATGTTCTTGTGATAAAAATTTTACTTTCAAAGAACCAAAATAAATAATCCTGACCTAAGATTGAAACTATAAATACAATGCTTTGTAGTCAAATATATTTTTCAATTATGACATTGCACCATTTCAAAATGTTTCTCATGTATTTTCTCATTTTTAACTGTTGTGGCAGTACAGGGTTTGGTCATGGTTTACATACTTGGTAAGATTCCTGGGAACCCTCATCATATGTATACCACAGCTAGTATATATAGCTATAGCTTTAAGACATTCATTTAGTGAATCAATTGTTTCCTTTTATCAATGGATCTGTATTCAGCAGTCTCTATTTTAATAGCTCTATACTAAAAAAAAGTTTTTTGAACAATATTTGAATGCTTACTTTCATTCAAATATTCTTTATCCTTTATTGACCAATTTTTGATCAATAGCATAACATTTCATCTTCTATGTAACATCCTTTATAACAGTGGTTCTCAACCTTTTGAATGCCTCGACCCCTTAATACAGTTCCTCATCTTGTGGTGACCCCCAATCATTTT
>JAOYMU010000302.1:18924571-18939738 GCA_025802295.1 Psammodynastes pulverulentus | reverse complement strand
CATGCGCACTAGGCTTTCAGAAATGGTGCGGCGCCCTTACGACGATAGCGCGGCTCCCCAGGGAGCCGCGGCGCACACTTTGGGAACCACTGTCCTAAATTATAGTTTTCTTAGAGTCACTAATATTGTAATGCAAAAATCTGGATGATCACTAGAGAGCAGCAAAATAGTCATTACTATATATTTTATTACCCTGTACTGGTTGTCTGTTTTTTTCCCCCAGCCTAGAATTAAATAGCTCTTACTTTAATGTATAAATCAACATTTAACCACTTACTATTCTTCTCATAAATAATTTCTAATGATATAGCATAACACTTGCAGACTTCAGGGATTCAAAGTTACAAGCCAACCAATATGTGCAGTAAAATATTATTCAAACTGACTTAAATTCATCGTTCTTCTGAATCATTAATAAATTTGCATTAATTAGATTTTTCCCCCTTCAATATTATTTCTTATGTCACTACTCACTAGATACATTGAAATATAAAATTATTTACACTCATTGCAAAATAGTGCTTGGTTCCATGTTTGAAAGTTAAATTATGCTAAATCATTATTTGGAGATAGCTATTAATTGTTTTATACTTTTTTTCAAATTTGCATGCTCCTTTCCTCAGATGTGTGTTTGAAAACAGTGTAGTTGTTCAAATTTACAGAACACTTTAATACATAACCAGGTAAACTATTAATTTCAACTTATTTTCACAACTGCACACTTCTAGGTGAACGTAATCATATAGAAGAAAACTGTATGGTACAATAGTTTAGTTTTATTTTAAGGACCTTGCAGGATCCTTAAAGCAAGATAGGAAGCGCCTGGATCTTTAGGTTTTCTTGTTTAATTTTAACAGTATGCAGAAAAGTACTTCTGCAAATAAAGTAAAATGGCACATTGCGAACATAATAATAATATAACAATCATGCTCAGACTTGGAAAGCAATGTCTAAGGTAGAGGAAAACGTCTTCCTTTTGTCCTTAAACCCTCAGTATTCAATTACTATTTATCTGGGTAATTAAACTTAGGGAAAGAATGCCAGGCTAATTGCAAGATTATGATAATTACCTGCCTCTGTTATGCTGCAGCTGATCAAAATAAAATACAGTCCAGGCATAGAGATGTACTTGCTCTGTAATAGTTAGGCTTCGATAAAAAGCCAAGATATTTTTTAGTTGATCATTACAAATCAGGCACTGAAGCTTATTATTGTAACTTCTCTGACTTTTTTCTGTCACTCACTCTGTTGGAACAAAACTCCCAAAGGTTATTCCTAAGCTGTTGCTCTCATTGGCCAACTGCCATCACTATTATACAGCTCAGTAGAATCAGGTCCCTGCAAGAGTTGATAGAACTTGGCTTTGCTGTCTCATAATAGACTAAAATAAGTGGATTACACTTGCACACGAATCTTCCGTCTTATTTTCCATTTATACCCGAAAGCCATGGAATTAATATCAAGCTGTTCTACAGAATGCTTCATAGAACTGAATGGACTAGCTACAGCAAAGGAAGAAAAATGCAGTACTGTAGTAATTTATTTCACAAATCTTCATCTTTAGATACTCTTAAAACAAAGATATAATTTCATATTACTAAAAGCTTCAAAATAAATTAAAAAAACAAAAGCACAAAACAAACAGATACATTAAAACATATGACACAGTTTAGCTTATTCTTTCCCAAATTTGATATCCTGCAGATGGATATTATACTATTTTTAAGATAACTACTAAAGGCTGATATGAGAATATGCTATCTGAGCAATGGCTTCATACTTTCGAGTGAGATAATTAAAGCATTTAGGAGTCCTTGATAATCTCTGAGCTTGGTTGTTTGGCTGAGCATGTTTCACTACCTGACTAGGTAGCATCACCAGTGCTAGAGAATATGGGATTTATTCCCTGTTTATATGCAGTAGCTACACTGCCAATGTTGGAGGTTGGTGTTTTTCCTCGGTAGTTCCTTGATTAGGGTATTGTTTTCTGCCTTATTGTTTGTTTGCTGTTAATTCTTTAATGAAAGTTTGTTTCATAAAGGTTATTTGTGAGACATCTAGTTCAGTTTTTAGGAATTTTGCCAAGCAGTTGGTATGAATTCAACCTCCAATTAAACCAAGGTTTCTCCATGCGTTAACAAATTATGCCACTTCCTGCATCACATATGGCCTGCTGGTTGGTACCATTTATCATGCCCTACTTTGATAAAACCTTTCAGCTATTTAAGGAATTGGTTGTAAGAAAATAAAAGCTAAGAAACAGGAACAATGTATACATCTCAACACAAAAAGTAGCTTAGTTTGAAAGAAAAACAAATCAAAATTCTAAAACGCCGAGATATATCTCAATCAAAATCTTGTAACTTAATGGACAATTTGCAGTCTAAGAAGGCATATAAAACAGAAACCCAAGCATAAAGCTCAATATAATGATTTTAAGAACATATCTGAATGCTGTCACTTTTCAATGTAGATCGATTTCTCAAATTTTAAAGGCTTTGGTTTTTATATAGTAGTCTCTTGAATTATAGCTGACACTAAGAAAAAGAAGTACAGATACAAAGATAAAACAGTTATAAATAAAACTACTTGGTATTTCCATAAAATATACAAACACATCATCAAAACCATTTCCCATTTATAAATCCCAGTCTCTTTAGTACCATTTAATTCAATATTGCAATTTCTTTATTCATTTTGATAAAACTACACTTTGGAATAGAATGCATAAACTAGACAACCATCCTTTAGAGGAACTACATGTAAACTTCTTCCTGTGAAAATTCTTACAACAATGTTAAGAATAGCACCCTTGTAGAGGATGTGGAATTTCAAGAGTCCCCAGATAATATAAAAAGAGGGCAAGAAGGGCCATATTCATGCTGTGCAACATGTCAGAGCACCAAATCCAGAGATGAGGCTCCTATCCTCAAATTCTCAAAATGACTCCACGGTTTTAATCCCTGAAGTAGGATCTTCCACCTAACAGTATTGATTTTCCATTGCTGTAGGCATTTAACTTTGCAAGTAGGATAGAAAGAAAAGGTGGGAGCAATTGTACAAGAAAAGTTCTTACTCTGTCAAAGGCATCAATTAAACTTATCAACTGAACTTTATACTGTGTCTCATAAACTGCTGGGTATCTCTTCCCAGCAGCTATTAAAGTCAGCCAGGGATTTTTAGTCTGTCACCAGTTGATATAAAGGTAACAGTCCAAATTATACCAGCTTCGTTGACCACGTAATTTACAGATATTGGGTGGACTTCTGTCCAAATACTTCCTTAGCATCAGCCCTAATTGTTACATTTAGTGTCCAATTCACAAAATTGACTCAATTTGAAGACAATGGCAAAACTCTGGATATTATTAATCTGTTTCATTGTGATGTCATTGTTTCGTGTTCTTTTTTTCTGACCATTTTTCTTCCAGTTTGGGCCATACTGAAAAGTATTATACAGATTTAATCTGTCTCTTCTCTTGTTTATTGCTCTTTTGTAAATTTTTAAAACCAGAGATTCCTAAATAAGTGTCTAACACATTCTAGAACATGCAATTTTAAGGTACAATAAATGTATACATTATGATTTGGAAAGATTGATTTTCAGATTTGCAAAACTGATATTCTAGCAAGAAATTAAAGGCAGAAGAGCTATTTGGTTTGGTAATGTAGTGTGAAATAGTATTTAAAGCATTATACTAAAGTATTATATCTTTTAAGTAGATGGAACTTTTGTATATGACTAACACTTCCAAAAGTTAATAAAATGTATCTATTGTAATTTAAAAAAACCAATTTAACTAGATCGTATAATGCTTATGTAACTTTTTAAGCTTTTCTATTTAGAGCCTAACTTAGAGAATTTAACTTGTCATCAATTATTTCTAACAGACTTATAAATGTATTCATTGGGTATTTTTAATAAAAGAAAAAAAATGATTTTATGCAAGGTAAACTATTAAAACTTACTGGTTCTACTAAAAGAAATTAAGTTTATTAAATTAACATTAATTAATATTAACAACAGTAAAAAAAAGCATTTACTTATATGTTGTTAAATAAAGCAGTTCTGAATCATGTAAGATATGTTAACCACGTTATCTGATTCAAAAACTACAGATCAGCAGATTTGATGGAATGCAGCTAAGAGTGATATTTGCTAACCATGTCCTGAGGCATTCACTGACATCCATTAATAGATATGGTGAACAAGGGCACATCTGAAGAAAGGTCTTACTTTTCACTCTCAGAAAACTGATATTCATGGTGATTAATAGAGACGGACTGAAAATCGCTTTGTTTTTCTGAAAGTAGGTTCTATCAATACAAATGCTATTACCCTTTTAGAATTTTTTACTTTCATTTTCTTTAAACCATTATTGATGAATGACAATCAATTGAATTAAATAGGAAAATACATTATGAAAATTTCTAGGAACCTTACATTTATTTTTTCACTACCTTTTTGTTGCCATATAATGCAACAATAGCAAGTGTGCTCATGCAACCTGCTTAATCTTTCTACCTGTGGAAAAATTAAGGAAAACAGATCCAACCATTGTTTGTTAGTTGTATGTGGTGCAATAATTGCCAATAAGAAACTGAAAGACTTTTTACTGAATAAGACTTTTTAGTAAGACTTTTTACGGAAAGTCTTTTCTGCACCCCATAAAATACAATGAAAGCAATTTTAGTATTAAAGCTACATATTCTAATAATCATCTCAAATTGTAAACTCTTTTTGTATGTGATGAATAAATCTAACTTAAACAGTTTTTGGGAGAAAGGAGGGGCGTCCAATGTTTACAGCAAAAGCCCCCCCCCCAATGATTTCCAAAGTACATTCAGTACAATAGCCATTACATTTCTTTTTTAAATTCTGACAACAACCATATAACATGAAGATGATAGAATGCTTTAAGAGCCATTTCTACATATATTAGAGACAGAGATTCACTTTGTAAATATTGCTGTCTTCTAATTCCTAAGTAGTTTGCAATAAA
This sequence comes from Psammodynastes pulverulentus, assembly GCA_025802295.1. Classification (NCBI taxonomy): domain Eukaryota; kingdom Metazoa; phylum Chordata; class Lepidosauria; order Squamata; family Psammodynastidae; genus Psammodynastes; species Psammodynastes pulverulentus. The sequence goes on along the minus strand of JAOYMU010000302.1, from coordinate 18,934,736 downwards.
AGGTAAAAATATACTTCAATCTGTTGGTTAAAAATCACTGAACAGTGTAACATGATTTAAGGTTCAGAAGGTTTCTTTATGAAAGAAATATGTAGCATATTTGAAGAGAAAGTGGAGCAGACTTTCATCCATCTAATCTAAACCCTAGTTTAAAAAACAAATGCAAAGGAACATTTCCTGGACTAAAAATCGCTCTTAAGTATGATTATAATGCTTGATTTTGCAAATGCCAAAGTCCTGCGAGCTTGGTTTTTTTGTTGCCTAAAACAAGCTGGGAGAATTATCCTGCATGTAAAGAAAATCTGTTTATACTTCTTTAATTCAACTAGAACCAATAACCAAAGAAAAAAAGCAAAGTATTATTTGAAAGTTAAATCTCCTTTAATTTGAAATTTATATGGAAATAATGTTTTTCTCAAAAGACTAAATGTTTTCTCCTTAAACAAACTTGGAGGCTGGAAGCAAGGACATAAAGGCGATTTTGATTTTGCAAATTGTTTTTGTTATTTTTATATGCAGAAAAGGATAAACCAGATTTACTTTCCTTGTTCAGTTATGCTGACTTTTCCAGTACAATGTGTTTCATTTACTACACAGATATTAGTCCAATCAAACTGTGAAGCAGTACAACCCTTTGCTCAAACATTTTTGTATCTACAATTTTACTGGTACATGAATAAGAAGTTTAGTACTCTGATTATCAAGTTCTGCCAACATGTGTGGGAGCCCATACTTTAACATAAATAGGAGGCACAAGCTGGAGAGGAACAGATACAAAAGTCCCTGATATGTACATGAATATGCATGCAATTTATCTACTCCCTCAGGATCAAATAACACCGCATATTGAATCTATATCATTTGGTCTCACCCAGAGTCATGATCCCTATTAGCAGCAATAGCACTTTAGATTTATATAGGGCTTTACAGTGCTTTTTACAGCCCTCTCTAAGCGGTTCACAGAATCAAAATCAGCATATTGCATATTGCCCTCATAATCTGGGTCCTCATTTTACCCACTTCGGAAGGATGGAAGGCTGAGTCAACCTTGAGCCTGGTCAGATTCGATCTGCCTAATTACAGGCAGCTGGCTGTTAGCAGAAGTCTGCAATTACTGCACTCATTCCTCTGCGCCACCAAGGCTCATTAGGGCAAAAATCAGTTGTTAAATTATTTGAAACCCACCACTGATCTTGTAAGCAATAGATTCTGTAATTTCATTATAAACTGGATGGATTATCAGACCTATTTTATCGAGCTGTAGTATAATGAGGAAACGATTATCGGAATTCTTTTCCCATTATTGCTTATTTGGAAAACAAAGAATCTACTATTCTTACTTTTTCATTTTTTAACTTTTCAGATTAAAAAGCCCCAAAGAGATTGATTGTCCATTTCCAATAATAAATATGCCCTTGTGTCTTTAAATATCTTGATTGAGATTTATAGGATTTTTGCAAGTTCCAAATTCTTTGAAATGGCCACAAATGAATCACGCAAAATGAACTATGTACAAGAAAATGTTAATTTCCTACACAAATGCAAACAGATCTTAATAAGTGATTTGCAACATAAGGTTTCAATTTCTGGCACCATGCAAAGGACTTGTGTTAATGAAAAATATAAATTCGTAATAGGTAAAGGCTGAGCAATAGCCAACATTCAGAGAAAATTTGAAATGAAGACAACAAAAAATATTGTGAATCACCAAAACCATCTGGGCCTCTAGTGAACTTTTAAATCAAGAAACAACCCCTGCTACACATATGCAGATCTCCAGAAAAAAATTCTGCATTTAAACAGTGTCTCCACCTTTCTGAATTTGGTTCCTTTAATTGGCTGTCATCCAGCCTATTACAAATTTACTTGAATTGCTGCATTAAGACATAACCCCTCTGAGTTAATTCACTCTTGATGTATCAGAGCATCACTTGCACATCCTGCATGGCAGAATTCAGTTTGGTTCGTTGGCTTATCCTATTTGTATACTTCATCATCAATCAATAAAAGCTTACATAAATCCAATAAAAAGATACAACCAATTAAAATGCCACGGTAAACCCAGTAATCAAACCATAAGAAGCAATAAACAAGATCACAATGCAAAACAAAATCAACATCGATCAATTTTTATTACGGTCACAGACCGGGCACAGCACTACAAATAAAAGCATTAAAAACAACAGTAACAATAATAAATAAAAATGAAAGACAAAATGCAACATAACATGAAATACAAGAGAAAGATTATTAAAGAATTTTTAAAAGAGTGATAATGAATTAGTCACCAAACACTGTACAGAAAAATGATCTCTTAAGCAGCTTCTGAAATATTACTGATACAAGTCTTAATATAGGTAGTCCTTAACTTAAATATTAAACTTAACCGTTTAATGACGGTTTGGAGTTACAAAGTGCTGCAAAACGTGACTTATGACCTGTCTTTGAAGTTACAACTATTGCTCCACCTTAAAGGTCACATGATTGCAATTTAGGCCCTTGACAACGGACTCACATTTACAATGGTCGCAGCATTCTGTGATCACATGATTGTGATTTGTGACTTTCCCTGCCAGCTTCCAACAAAGGCAATGGAGAAATCAGATTTGCTTAATTACTGTGGTAAAAATGAACATAAAATCAGATCCAGTCATGAGATAACTTGCTTAAGGACCACATGACTTAATGACTGAAATTCCTGTCTCATGATCATAGTCATACGTGGAGGACTATCTTAGTAAAAGAGATTATTCCTCCCTCCGAAAACAAACCCCAGAAAGTGTTTAATATGTTTAAAAGTGTGAAATACATACTTAGAAGCATACAAAATGCTAAGTTATAATCAGTTTTGTTTGCTTTTGGCTCAGCATATTTTGTGAATTCAGCCATTGATAATAAACAGTAATTTATAACATAAATTACATATGAACTTAAGTCAGTTCTAGTTAATTCAACAAATCATAGTTAATACAAGCCTGTATTAGTGGGATTGTTAGACTGTTTTATTATGACTAGGGAAATCCAAGTCAAACTCTGATTCAGACATCAATCAATCAATAAATACAAAATTATGCATATACCCACATATATTATATGGTACAGAGAAACAACACAGTCTAGTTCAGATGTATACACGTACATGGTGAGAAAAACGAATCTTGCAAGTTTACCAGACAGATGGCATAGGAAACAAAACTATAATGTAACTATAACAATAATTATTGTTCTTAGTCCTCTTTTGTATCCCGCACTGTAACTGTATAAGTGTCATTGATCATTCCTATTTTTTATTTGTTTTCCTTTTTTCCTAATGATCGTTGTTTCTGTGTCTTCAAATTAGTGTTGACTCCTGCATAAAGAAAGTCCTGCAATTTTCTTGGCAAGATTTCAGAGGTAGTTTGCTACTACCTGCTTCTCAAGACTGGAAGAGGGACTGCCCCATGTTCACCCAGCTGACTTTGTACTCAAAGATGGGATTAGAGTTCACAATTTCCTGGATTCTAAATTACTGTCTTAAATACTACACTAATCGTTTTTAACTCTGTTTGCTTCCTGTGCTGTTATCTTTCATAATAGATAATAGCAATAGCACTTAGACTTATATATCACTTCACAGTGCTTTACAGCCCTCTCTAAGGGTCAGCATATTGCCCCAAACATTTTACCCACCTTGGAAGGATGGACGGCTGAGTTAACCTTGAGCCGGTGAGACCCAAACTGCCAAATTGCTTGGCAGCCGGTGATCAACAGATGTAGCCTGCAATACTGCATTCTAACCACTGTGCCACAGTGGCTCTTAGATAGATGGTTTACTATAATCCATGACTAGAAAACAAAGCTAGCCAAAACATGTAACACAATGTTAGTTTAATGTATTTGTGAACATTTAGTTACTTAGTCAATATTATTTAATTTGGTTAATAAGCAAGTATTAGAGTGCATAACACCAGATGTGTCACTAGAAGGCAAAATCACGAAACTGTGCCTCACTTACTTTGGCCATGTCATATGTGTGTGGGGGATTCAGTGGAAAAAGTAATTGTGTTTGGAAGAGTTAGCCGTAAAAGAAAACCAGGTCACCATAGGATATAATGGCTGGACACTCTCAAAGCCAACCCCAGCCAGAGCGCAGAAAAACTCAAAGAAATAGTGCAAGATCGAAAGATGTGGAATTGCCAAGAGTTGGACTCAACTGAACAGATGATATCATCATCATCAACATCATCATCATCACTTTAGTTAATTGGAACTATCTGTTCTGTTTTATAACAGCTTTCATGGCCCAAAGCAATTAAATAAACACTGGATACAATTGCTAGGGTTCATTATTTGTTTCTTAGTAGTACAGCCTTTTGAAATGGAATTTGCCATTAAAAATTGCCATTAAAAATAATGTCATCATTAGAATTTGCAGGGGACTTTAAACATAATATTTAAATATATTTACCAAGAAATCTAGAATTGGAGCTATATAAAAGAGAAGAGTATCAGTAGAAAATTGGTAATAGAAGTTGACCCACATACAAAGGTGCAATGGCCTAGAGGTGGAGCTGTCTCCTCATAATCAGGAGACTGTAAGTTTGATCCTAGGTAGAGGCTAATATTTGGAATAGACTCTCCTGCTCAATCAGGGGGTTGTCCCTTCCAACTCTGTTATTCTATGAATCTATGAATCTATGTTCCTAAACAACAAGGCTAGAACCTCCTCACCAAGGGAAGACAACAGTATCATGTAGTCAGGATGAAGGCAAACTACTGAAATGTGCTAGTGTGAAAATCCTGTGGCATTTTGTAATATCAAGTTTACACATATTTTTAACCTGGCAAAGACTTACATAGGTTTCCCTTCTCAAAGCCAAAATGGGTCCTAGCATTGTCTTTCTATAAATCAATACCCATTATCTGTGGCCACACAGCTTCTTTAGCTGTGAGGAAATCTAGGAATTACAAGGCTAGTGTGATGAGACCACAATTGTATAGCTTCATCTCAAGTTTCCAACTTGAGTGAAACTTACCCAGTAGAATCAAGGAGAAAAGCTCTTACTTATCCATATCTGCGGTTCTACTGAAATAGCTCCTGGCTCCACTTTGAAGGGCAATGTTGAAAACACAATGAGGTCTTCACAACATAGGGCAGATGCATTTTTTTTTAATTTTAAAAGGGAAACTTTTATTTTTAAATATGTTTTTATTAAACCTTTCAAAAAATAAACTGGCAAAGATAAGAAACAGGAGAGATGAAAAACTAAATTATAAACCAAAAAACAAAGGATTCACAAATATCACAGAGATTGTGATTTTCCAGTGCAGCTGGGTCTCCCTATTCATGGCTTCTATATTCACAGAATGCTGTTTTTGTAGTGGCAATCCTGAAGTTCGTCATATAAAAATGTGGCTGCTGCTTGCGGCATTCAACCTGAGAGATGGTGGGATACATGCGCCTTCAATCTTGTGATGAGCAAAATCTCAGCAGATGAGGTGTGATTTTATGTTGGACTAGTTGTACTTAAATTGTAAATTTTAATTGGCAAGCTTTTTTTGTGCAGGGGTCAGAGACTGTGATACTAACATTTTCTCCTCCTTTTCCACCTCTTAATTTGCCCTTGCTCTTGTCACTTCTGAGCAAAGTCATTTGCTCCAATTAACCCTACAGCCATGTGCCATTATAGTTTAAAGGAAGCATAACTTGAATAATTTCTAATATTCATAAACCTGCTTTTCATATGGACTACATATGCTGTTATAATGACAGTATAAATTAATGCTTCCTACCAGTGGTGGGATCCTACCAGTTTGCTGAATGTGTGTGTGTGTGCACACGAAACCGCGCATGCATGCGCTCCCCCTCCATGCGCATGCATGTGCTTCCCTTCTGCGCATGCGTGCACCAACTGGCATGCACCTACTATGCATGCACACACCGATCAGCTGAGAGGACTCTTTGATCCTTTCAGCTGATCGGCACAGTTTTTTTAACTACCAGTTCAGCTGAACTGGTAGCCATTTTTTTGCTACTGGTTCGCCCAAATGGCAGCTTTTTTTTGCAATTGGTTCACCCAAACCAGTGCGAACCAGTAGAATACTACCTCTGATTCCTACCTTGGTTTTTTACTCTGAACCTGTCTCCGTTATGTATTAAGTATCCTAAAGCTTTATGGAAAAGAATTTGAATGATTAGACTTTCAATCTCACATGGTGTTTGAATTTTTAAAAAAATCAATTCCTTACTTGCTTCCCAGAAACTACAATATTGGTTCAAATATATAAATATGTATTTAATATTAAAACATCTATGGACAAATAGCTATTTGCTGAGAATGAGACTTTAGACCAGTGGTTCCCAATCTGTGCGCCGCGGCTCCCTGGGGAGCCGCGCTACCTTCGTAAGGGCGCCGTGCCATTTTTGAAACGCTAGTGCGCATGCGCAGTTACAAGTAAAAAATGAAAAAAAACCCGGATGTACATATTAAGGGAGCCGCGGAAAAACTCCGTAAGTTTTAAGGGAGCCGCGGCCAAAATCGGAAGTACTTAAGGGAGCCGCGCACCGGAAAAGATTGGGAACCACTGCTTTAGACTGTTGAATTTTGTATGGAAAGTAATGTAAGTTATTTATTCTCCATAAGAGGGCACTATTGCTTTGCCTTTTAATTTTCAGTACATTTTTAAAATAGCCACATTCTATCTATTTGAAAACTGTTACATCTTTTAAAAGATATCAATTTTTAAGATAGAAATGTATAATTTATTAAGGCTAATTATTGAGTCTCTTATTCATGGTTGGCCAAAAATACAATTTCATTTTATGAAGGTTAGAAAAGTATTCGTCCTTTAGGAACTGAAGTACAACATGATAAATATTAAATTAACATTAAATGTATCATCACACAGAAGATGCAATACTATGTTGTCAGTCCTATAAGCAGACCAGACCAATAAACCAATGATACCTATGTATAAATTTGGTTTTATAGGAACAGCAATAGTGACAAAATCTTGCAAGGTTGAATCTGTAGACAGCTCCTTCCTTTGCTTTCTCTACACGTAAGGAGTAGCTTGAGACATTTACTCAAAATGGTTTCTTGGAACGGGCTCAAGACTCACTTGTCTGATTGTTGCCTTGGTAGTGGCTCTTCCTCTTGTCCTTCATGGTCATTAAGTATGACCTCTGTACTAACTGTATAAGATTGATTTTGGTGTATATATCTTCCAATTTCAAAAGTTCCTACATTGCTTTAAGCCTCTGGGAACAGCAAAAAGGCTGACTGTTATGGATGCCCTGATGCTCTATTTGTAAGATTCAAAATTATTTTCTGAAGTTAGAATTCTGAAGTTAAAAAAATAGTGTTGTCATTTTACGAATACGAAAAATTTTTGGCAGTTCTATAGCCATGCATCTCCCTACACGTTCTGATAATTATTTGATGAAGAAAATGAAAATAGGGTGTAATTAATCTCATTATTGCATTTTGTATTAGATGGTCAAAGTACAAAATTTAGAATTCTATTTGCAACAGTTCTTTGATTCATATTTTCCTTTATTAAGAATAAATCCTTATATCGGAAGGAACTGGAATTTATGTGAAGAGCTTGCTATGTTTAACATTCATCCTTTAGGCAGAAAAGAATTGGATGGATCTTCTCTAAAATTATCTGTCCCCGACCCCAAGTCTTCCAAGGATGTACTCACTGCTGCTAAATTAAATCCATCCACCCACACACCTTATTGCTGATTATTCTTTATTTAGGTTTCCTTTCACTCTTATTAGCTTTATTAGTCCTCTCAAAGGACCTACATTTTCATGTAATGTGAACAAATATAATTTGAGCCTGATCATATGATCCTCAAGTTAGAACTCTGGATTGATTAGTTCTATTATTCATTTTTAGCAAATAATTTTATGTAAAGCATATTCTAATTTATATGATTTGTATCATTGCATATGATTTGTAAAAAAAGCAACAGTAAAGACATAATAAGATGAAGGTAACAGTTGGGGTCATTGCTTCACTCAGTTATTGCAATCTGAGCACTCCAAATTGCATTCTTGTCCACTTAACGACCATGAGATCACTTAACAACTACAACTGGGAGTGCCAAGATTGTGGTTGTTGAGCAAAGCAGCCACATGATGTTTCACCTACTACTTCATTGGACAATGGAGATTCCAATCTCAATTGTGATTAGTCAAGGATTACCTGTACATTTTCAGGATTTTCAGGATTTTCAGCCATTTAGTGGAAGAACATTTGCATGCACCTGCGCTGGGCCTCCCTGGTACAGCATCCTGTGCTCATTACATGACCACACTTCATCTCCATTCAAGGGCTGAAAATCTTGGTTGGATTTTGGCTGCTTCTCGACTCTGGGGAGTGGCTGAAAGTACTCTCTGCTGAAGGATTTCAGATCTGTGCCTGCTTGCATAGAATTGAAATCCTTTGGCAGGGAGCTCTTTCAATCAACTCCCAGAGACAAGAGGGAGTACTCCTGGCAGGCAGAAGCAGCTTGCAACTTTCCCCACTCGCTTCTAGAGATGTAGCAGAGAAGATTGCAAATGGCAATCACATGATCACGGGGCATAAATACCAGTAGGTTGCTAAGTACCCAAATCACTATCATGTGACATGGGGAGTATGACATTTTCTGATGGTCAGAATTGCTTTTCAGGATATAGCATCTTCTCCAAGTCATTATTAATTCAAACCATTGTTGAGTGAACAATTGTAAGTCGTATACCTCTACTGGCAATATTGGAATTCTGTTCATCTTGTAGTGAACCTTGTCTACTAATATTAGCGGGAAAGTATATAAAGTATACATATTTAAGTGTATATACACTTAAATATTTATATTTGTTTATTTAGGCATCATCAAAGCTAATACCAGCCGGAGCACAGAACAACTCAAAGAAGCAGTGCAAGATTGAATGACATGGAGAAACCTGGCCCATAAATTTGCCAAGAGTCAGATATAACTGAATGGATAACATCATCACCACATATCTGATATTATAAGATTATAATCTATAAAGGTACTTATAGATTATTTCACAGATCTTTTTTTAATTCCAAATGGATCAAAATTTGGTGTTACCAATGTATGCAAGCATTCTTCCACAATGCTCTCAAGCCTATATGGAATGAACCAGAGGTGGTATTCATCAAGTTCTGACTAGTTCTGGAGAACAGGTAGCGGAAATGTTGAGTAGTTCAGAGAACCGGTAGTAACCTTCCCTCAAGAGTGGGGAGGGAATGGAGATTTTGCAGTATCCTTCCCCTGGAGTGGAGAGGGAATGGAGATTTTACAGTATCCTTCCCCTGTCATGCCTACCAAGCTACACCTACCAAGCCATGCCACACCTACCAAGCCACGATCACAGAACTGGTAGTAAAAATTTTTGAATCCCACCACTACTCCTGACTCTGAAAACTGCTGCTTAGTTAGCCCTCGTATAACTGCTTGTCCTCCATCTCTATAGCTTCTCTCTTCATGCAATGTAAAGAAATGGCACACAATCATACTATATAGGTTTCCCTTTTTTCTGAAAGAATCTGATGCATGATCTACACCAAGGCATATAGCTGTGTAAATGGAGACATGAGTAAAAAATATTGTATTATCTAATTGCTCTACGATCACCTCTATCGGGTACGTATTATACAGAGAAGATACTTTATAATTCAGAAAAGGGCAGGCTTTAGAATTGAACAGAACAGAAACAGAAACAGAAACAGAAACAGAAACAGAAACAGGACAGGACAGGACAGGACAGAATAGGAATAGGAATAGAAGAACAGAGTTGGAAGGGATCTTGGAGGTCTTCTAGTCCAACCCCTGCTTAAGCAGGAAACCTTACCCCACTTTAGACAAATGGTTATCCAATCTCTTCTTAAAAACTTCCAGTGTTGGTCCATTTACAACTTCTGCAGGCAAGCTGTTCCACTGGTTAATAGTTCTGTCAGGAAATTTCTCCTTAATTCTAAGTTGCTTCTCTCCTTAATTAGTTTCCACTATTGCTTCTTTACTACCCTCAGGTGGTTTGGAAAACAGTTTGACTCCCTCTTCTTTGTAACAGCCCCTGAGATATCAGAACACTGCTTTCATGTTACCCCTAGTCTAAAGTTGCCAGATGTCCCGCTTTCCAAAGCGAGACATCATTGACTGGGG
>JAOYMU010000302.1:18789436-18803285 GCA_025802295.1 Psammodynastes pulverulentus | reverse complement strand
GGCCTCTCTCATCTTTTTAAGCGGGAGAACTTGCACAATTGGTGGCTGACTAAATACTTTTTTGCCCCACTGTACATATATACATGCACACATATATACACACACACATAGAGAGTAGTAATTTTAAGAACACTGTTATGTGCATCTGTTACTAATTTTGAATTAGAATTTATTTAGGTGCTAAGTGAATAGTTCATTGTTTTCTGTAAAATATGGGAATAAATGCTTACAGATATAGATATTTGTATCTATTTGTAACTATATATTTTTGCTTTTTACATTCCTTCTGTTCAGCTGTTATCAAAACAATGGGTTTCTTCACAGACTACTGGCTGTCACTTTTTCCCAACTCCAAATAATAAAGAAACAATAGAAGAGCAGGAATTGCTGATATCCAAAACTCATCCAGACTTGTATATGGATAATAAAAAACCCTTTTTCAGTAAGAGAGGTTTGATTGTTGATAACAACAGTTGTGCCAGATTTTTGGGGAATGCTCCAGTTACTGTTTGAGCATTTTTAATTTGGTTTGATCACTAACAAAATGTAAATAATTAAATAATATTTTGAAAAATGTTGCTGAAATTTCCTCCATCCCTGTCTATTTGCCGGGGGTCATGATTTTTCTGCTCATAAAAAGAAACTTCTTTGTCTCCTAATCTCTGTGAGTGCAACTTTTCATTTATGAGTTATTTTTTTATCGATGAACAAAATAAATTTATTAAGTCTCTACCTATCACATCCCAGTTATTTTCTATTTATGAAATAGGTATAAAAAATTCAACATTAAGAAATGGAGACATATTGCAAACCATTTTGCTGTCTTCCCAACTTACAACCCAATTATTTTTGTTTAGAGGTATAGCTAGGTTAATAAAAGTAACTAGGACTTAAATTTGATTTTCAAATAACAGAAAGACACACTCTTATTATTTATTCTTATGAAAACTTATCCTGTACTTTAAAGCTTTAACTGTATTAGTTTTGAAGAACATAGCTGCTCCAAATTTTAAAGAGTATATATAACCAATGTTTTAAGATGCTTTTCTTTTAACAAAATCATTAGTGTAGTTTTATTGTAACCTTCCAGTAAGAAATACATTGTGCTAAATTAGTAATGACTGCCATTGAAGTTTTTGCTACTGAAAATATTTAGGGAAAGGCAGACCATTCCAAAAAAAACAATACTAATATTAATGTTTTACTATATTATCAACAGAATTTTGTTTTCAAGTGTCCACATACTGTACCCTGTTTTATAGGAATGGGAGACTCCATGTATCCAGAAAATGATATGTCTATCCTCTTACCTACTCTTGAAACACAAACTCCAGTTGTTCCTGGACTTGTAGATAATCTACTTTCTGATTTCCAGCTTTATTCCAGTGCAAACATTTGTAAACAGATTCATCATCATTGTGGTTTTTCAGTAGTCAATGCATATGACAAGTCAGAAATGTTAGAGCCTGAGGACAGGATGTGTACATTTTTTGTGGGTGAAAAGTACATAGGAGTAAGAGACAAGATAGCCATACAGAGTGCATTGCCTGATGTGTCTGAACAAAAGGAACAAAGCAAATGGCAGAAATACCACAACATAACTGGTTGTGATTTGAGATCTCAAAATAGCAACGAAGTGGCCATGGCTTCTGATATCAAAGCTGAGAGTTTTTTAGGAATGTCATTAGAATACAGAAGAGAGAATCAGAGTAATGTCATCCATAAAAGCCCTCTGGACTCTGAGCATCTGGAGACAATTAAAAGCATGCTTTGTAAACAGCAGCAAAACTTTATCAGTCAAGATTCTGTTTCAGAAAGAAAGAAATTTTCCCTGCACTTAAATCAACACTCTTGCACTGAGGAAGTTCTAAGTGAGTTAGGTCACCTGAATTTCCCCAATATAACCAGAGATAGCAAGGTATGTAATTGTTCCCAATGTTAAGCAATGCATATAAATATTGTCCATCATGTGTACATGCAGATTAGTTTTGTTTTATGTGCCTAATTTTTTCTCTTTAACAAAGTTTTTAGGAATACTGTGTTAATAGGTTTCAAAATATTTAAGTTTGATAATCTCATAATCATAGTTTATCAAATCAAGATAGGTACAGTTTTTACTCATTCATGAAACCATGACTCCTCCTTTTGCTGCAAACTGTGCTAACACAAGGAATCTAATTAACTATAAACTCTTACTGCAGACCTCAGAACAAGCCTGCATCTTCAGCCATTGAGGTGATTTTTATGGAATTCTACAAAGTCAAATTCCAAAATTATACATTACAGTATATATTCTGGAGACAGGATATTTACAGATAATCTAAGATTACAATTTAGCACTCAAATAGATGTATTTTAAAAGACCCAGTAAGATATATGGTCATTAAAAAATGGAAGAATAGACGTAGCATTAATAAATGCTATATTCACTGGTCTTAAATATAGGTCATCTGTGCATATGAGATTAGAAAAATGGAAATAGAAATAGGAATTTGCTTATTTTGTTTTACAGGACACTTCTGAACTGCAATTCCCTAGGGCGGATATGGTAAAGAATACTAATGTACCTAAACGACAACAAAGCATCCCAGTTGCATTTCAGTCTCCAGCACATTATAAGAAAGTTTTTACTACTGCATTGATAGGTATGGTCCAACTTTTCATTTTATTGGTAGTACTAGTACTCAAAATTAATAAATGGTTTTTAAAATGCAATGCAGTCAAGATTTTTGATTGGACTTCTCAAGAAATCAAATTTTATAGGACCAGTGGGATTTCTAGCCATTTGCCTTTCTGCCTTATACAAAGTTATTATAGTTTGCAAAAGAAAAATTGCATACTAATTCTCACCATGGCTCTTACTTCCAAAGTCAATTAGTACCTTTCATTTCCATCATGGGAATCGTGTATGGTAGCCCATGTTTAGCACTAAAATGCTTGACAGATTATTTCTTTTTTTTTTTATGAGTGACAGTGAAATGAAGAAATCCTTAGTTCTAAAGTTTTTTCCCCTTCCCTAGAAACATTATTAAACTGGAAAAGTAGACTAGTTGACTCAAAGCAATTCAATATTACTTAATAGGAAATGGCATATATTACCATGCATGTTTTCTCACTGTCTAATTGCAAAACATCTCATATTTCCTATTTTTATGAAAAGAACATTTAAACATATTATTATTTGAACTATCAAAAAACCTACATAAAGCTCTTGGGAAAGTGGATATATCTTTCTATTCATCGGTGAAGGAAGGGCCACGGGAGAATTCTGCGCCTCTCTGCAGCCACAAAATAGCAGCAAAGCTTGTTATGGTTAGAAAAGAAGGCCGAAATAAGGTACGTTGCTAGAGGCTGCTTGGAACACATTATTGGGATTTTTTAACCATGGTTTTACTAGGACAGATATGAATGGCGCATGCACAGGTATTGCATAGATGTACATATTTTTGTGAAATTGCAAATTTGGCTTGTGCTTGGGGAATAAAATTTATTATACATTTTATCAGAATATTTACAGTAGCTGAAAAATATGGAAATTAACAACTATGAGAGAATATTTTGAGTATTCTAACAGTAAAAGCTGCTGAAACAGCTCAACTCTGTGCACACTAGGGAAAGGGGAATGGCTTCCCTTTCAACAGGACCCATTTGTGATATTGAATGGCCAGGGATAGGAATCCTATGTATAAGCTTTGTTTTTGTAAGTATAATAATGACTGTTGAGAGGTTTTGTCCCTGTGCAATTTTCTCAGTGAATATCGTTTTTTAAAACCTGGGATTTCTTTTTTAATAGAAAATAGTATGAACTATAAGGGAGTCACTAAACAAATTTAGCAGTGGGAAAATTACGTTTCTTTTAATAAATACGATGTATCGGTTCAATAATCTGATGTTATACTTAGTTACAACTTTATATTGCGATCAAAAAGCCATATAATTCAGAACCAGGTTAACTGAATCAGCATCTTCCAAGAGATTTGTTATACAAAGTCATTTGACCAATAAAGTTAAGCTTTTTTTCTCCTCCCTCCCTCCCTCCCTCCCTCTCTCTTTCTTTCTCTTGAAAATTAGTAGGTTGTCTGTTAATCAGATTTATATGCACACAATTGCAGCATGCACTAACATAAATTGATTTATTGTATGGCTTGTATTTTGCTCCAGGGTCGTCTTTTTTATGCTTGTGATGCTGCTAAAGCAGATCGATGTGATTTTTTTAAGTGGCTTGAAGATGTAAAACCTGTACAGATGGAGAATAAACCTTGTACTATACTTCATGATATAAAGAGTATTGGAACTTACCTCAGATGTCAAAGAATTTCTATCTATGAAGAATGCCAACTTTTAATAAGGTATGTTGAAATGTTAGATATACTTGAATAATAGTTTATAATTGAAAGGAAGCAATGGTAATAAGGAAGATAGTGTCTGCATTAAAGTTTCCTTTAGAAAGAATTACTAAAAAAAGTAATTAAAAAATAAAAAACCAGTAATAATGACCCAATATTACAAATTAATTTCAAGCAGACTAAGCAATTCTTTGGTCATGTTATCCCCCCTGCCAGATTTACCACTTTCAATCAATATCTGTTACTGATATTAATATTGATACTAATGAAGAGTTTATTCATTATTTTGGGTAATATTAAAGCTTGTGTCCCCGGTTTTATTTTATTTTTTTCATTTCATGAAAATCTATGTTTAGTATTTGTTTATAAAAGCAATAATATCAATTACAGGGTTCTTATATTTCATTTTTGCAGGAAAATGTTTGATATCCAAAGAAAACAATTTGGTAAGATGAAGAGATGTAATATTGCAAAGGCTAGCTTTGACTGTGATTCGAAGAGGAAATTATTTCTTAAACTAAACTGGAAGGAACATTCCTCTACATATAGCAAAGGTTGGTAAATTTGAAAATCTCTGAGACTGAAGAAAATTTATGTTACATTTTTGTTACAACATGTTTATTTGTTAACTGACTCAATCAAGTGACTGGTAGCATACTGCAACCAAAAATATACAAATAATAACATAATAAATAATTTACAATTACAAGAATATACAAGTATGAAGAAACTGTCATGCTGGAATCAGCAGTCTGGGCACTTGTATTCTGGGCTAATTGGAGCTTCCAAGTTGTCTCCAAAGACATCTCCATAGAGAGCACATTACAATAGTTACACCAACTCTGTGGTGATCAGGCTGTGAGTTATTGTTGCCAAGGCATCTTGGAGTAGATAGGGCTACAGCTGGTATACTAGTCAAAGTTGGGTAAAGGCCCATCCAGAAGGAACCCTAAGTAACACATTTCTTTGGGGCCACATGATGACTCTGGCATGCCTTCATCTCCTGTTCAACTTCTATGTGACAATTGAGCCAGGTCATCTATTACAATAAAATAATTATTGTAAAAGATGTAATAGATCATCAATAATTGATTGATGATTGATCGATTGATTTGAATTGATTCCTGTCCACAAAGCATCTGACTCTGTTCTGATGATACCAAGCTATGTATCTTGACTCCCTGACTGACAAATGACATTGTCGCAGCTCTGGATGGGAAGGAATAGGGTTAAGCCCAACACTCAACAATGCTGAATGGCTATATGAGCTATATGACTCTGAAGATTTTCTAATTTTAGTTCTGGATGGATTGTGCTTCCACAGGCAGAACTGGTGTATAGTTTGGAGTTTTTCCTAGACTTGTAGCTCCTACTCAGAAAGTAGTTGGCAGCTGTGGCCAGGAAAGTTTTTGCATAGACTTATCTTATGCATCATTTGCACCTGTTCCCACAGTAGGAGACCCTTTTTACAATCACTCTGCTTTAATCACCTCTTCTATGGACTATTGCAATATGTTCTCTATGGGGCTACCTTTGAAGATCACTTGATAGCTCTAGCAGCTGGTTCAGTATACGCCATGAGTAGTGTTGGACATGTCTTTCCAAATGGTTTAAAATACTCAAAAAGGTGGCCTTAGAAATTGAAATTATAGGTATGTAAATAAATAAATATTCTTATATTTTTATTTAATAATTAGCTTATATAGTAAAACAGTTGTGAATGATTTTTTTCTGTTCATAATCAATTAAGTGATATACATGATAAAATCTAAAATACCTCTCAGAGAATAGTTTTTCAAATTGCACTCTTAAGAATATGAAATTACTTAATATGAAAATAGATATTTACCCAATGCATTGCTGTTAAGAGAAGGAAAAATGCCAGGGTTTTTTCAGCAAGAAGACATAGGAAATAAAAAATGAAAATAACTTTTTTTTCAAAGTTTCAATTGTAGCTTTAATTCTGAATTGCCAAATTGATTGCTTGGTGTAACGTATGCAAATGTATGTACTTTGTTGACAGATGATCTTTGGGTTGTTTCCAAGACTTTGACCTTTGAACCCTTGGATACTTTCATTGCACATAGTGTGTTTTTTGGCCCATCGTCCAATAATGAAGTGGAGTTGGAGCCTCTCAATGGTTATAGCCCATCAAATTGGCGCTCAGATAGTAAGTAACTCTCTAATATGCCATAAAATGGAATTCCAACAGCTTTTACTGGAAAAATTATCATTGAATCAGATCAGCTCTTTCAAAGATAGTGGGAAACACAGTTCAGGGCATTGGGTAAGTTGGAAAATGTAAATAGCCAAAATATTTTACTTATCCACAGGATATTTTGCTGCAACTGAAATGTGTTTGCTTGAAAATTATCTTACTTCATGGTCAGCTTGAGAAAGCTAAATATTTTCACAACTTTGATTAAATTCAAGGAATAATATATACCAGCGGTGGTTTTCTCTTCGGGTTGCCACCAATTCGTTAATTTTGTAAATGTGCGCGTGCACGCAATGTGCGCATGCACGTTTCCCCTCTGCATGCGCACGCTCCCCCACCCTACTGTGCATGTGCGCACCTATCGGTACGCACCTTCTGTGCATGCACGCACCGATCAGCTGGGAGGATCCTTTGATCTTCTCAGCTGATCGGCAGCCATTTTTTAGCTACCGGTTCGACCGAACCGGTACCTAAAAACCATTCGCAGATCGTCGGAGAGGGCCAGGGGAGGCCTCTCCGATCATCTGCACATGTTTTCCAGCTACAGGTTCAGTCGAACCGGCACTTTTTTGAGTTAAAAAAGTGCCAGTTCCACTGAACCGGTAGCTAAAAAGCATGCACAGATGATTGGAGAGGCCTCCCTGACCCTCTCCGCTCATCTGCACATGCTTTTTAGCTACCGGTTTGGTCGAACTGGCAATTTTCTAACTCAGCTGATCGGTGCACACATGTGCAGAAGGGTGGGGAAAGCACGCGCATGGGGGGAATGGGTTTGCACTACCGGTTCAGTTGAACCGGTAGCCATAATTTCCCCACCGGTTTGCTCAAGGGCAGATTTTGCCGCCACCGGTTCACTTGAACCGGTGCGAACCAGTCAAATAGCACAACTGGTGTGTTAGGGAATTATTTTTCTAACGTTTTTCCTTCTGTAGCCCCCAGCTAAGTCCTGCCTATTTTTAACTCAATCTTTCTTTTGCAATTCCTCTCCCAATTTAATTTTCCTAGAGTTATCCTGCTGATGGACAGACAGAAAAAAAAAATCCTAATTGCTTTCCAATGGTAATAAAAGGCTTGTCTTTATTCTAATCAGTATAGGTTGCATTTTTAATAAAACATGAACACACGAGCTAAATATAATAAAATGCTAAACTCAGTGGTATTCAGTAAAAGTATCATCTCTTTGGAAAGGCCAGAATAAATAAACATTTTTGACCTGCATTTGTTTTTGGCATCGTATCAAGTTATCTAGATCGGTCCAATTAATATCTAAAAAAAGCAATGAAACAGCGGAAAAAAAATTTAAATGATGCCCAAAGGGAAACGTAATGGTACGAAAACCCTTTGCCCAAATGATTTAAACAAAATGACTTGCTTACAGACATCTGCCAATATCAATAGACATAGAATAAATCAATAGAACACTCCCATTCAATCCCACCCCCCAAATATTGATAGGGCACATTAAAAAAATCAAAGTGTATAAAGCGAGGAACTAACATTATGCAGTACATTGCTGCCTTGAGAATATCAATGCATCAATGTGTAGAGCATAGATAAATCTTTTTCAAAATATGAAAAGCGAAGCCTCAGATGTTCCAGTCTGGCACTAGTCCCATTTGATAAAGTAATTTACTTGGTTTTCTGATTTCAGAAAAGGAATAATTTTTCAAATATGAACAAGACAATTCCCTGAAGGACATCAGTACCTATTTGTGATAAATCTCTTCTGTATCCAACCAAAATGTTTTCATCAAGATGAAAATGAAAGGAAGGGACTGGAGTATCGTCTAAGTATGAATTCAAGGAGCTCAAATTTCTTGGGAAGATAAACTTGCTCCCTTGGCCCCGATGTTACTAAGGTGGGTGCAGTTTCTCTGCAAATGTTCAGTTCAGGCATCTGTGAAGAATTATCTCTCCCTTTCTTCTCATCCTACTACTTGGAAGAAAGAGACCAGGCAAAGAGAGTTATGTCAAGTTCAAAGCGTGCTTATGCTGTTGCAACTATTATCGCTTCTCAGCTTGCCAATGAACCAGGGGGGAGAGAAGGGTGAGATGGAATGTAAGTAGGCTGCAGACATCAAGAAGATGATTCGTGAGTACCGAGGACACTTCAGCAGGTGTTTGCCAAAACCAAAGACTTTTTCTCATAACAATACAATGACACTCAATTGGACAATGTGACCTGCACTAATAGGGGGAAGGAAAAATCTATACTTTAATTATGTGGGTTTGCGTGGGAATTAGCTAGATCTGATTTTGTCCTCATCGGTACCGAAATGATGTACTCAATAAAGTTTTGCGTTCAGAGATTGGATCTCCTCGACCATGCTTGCTTTGGTTGGGTTCATCAGTTGGAACATTGACAATCGATAGAAGATGCCAAGGAAGGCCTTCTTAGCTGTGACTACAGGTAGTCCTGGATTTACAACAGTTCATTTAGTGACTGTTCATAATTACAACGACACTGAAAAATGTGACTTATGACTGTTTTTCACAGTAGCACCCCAATGATCAATTGGTCAAAATTGAGATGCTTGGCAACAGATTCACATTTATGACTGTTCCTGTGTCCCAAAGTCATGTGGTCCCCTGTTACGACCTTCTCACAAGCAAAGTCAATGGGGAAACCAGATTCACTTAACAACCAGATTACTAATGACTGTGGCAAGAAAGGTAGTAAAATTGGGAAATTTGGGGCTCAATTGTGGGTGTAAGTCAAGGAATATCTGTACAGGGTGATTACTGAATGTCTTTTGCTTAGCATATATGATCTTTACTTATTTACACAAGTCTTTCACTTCTTCCTGAATGCATTATGGCATTATCTGTCAGGGTATTATTGAAATATGTGTCCCATCTTCTACAAGCTACTTTGAACAAGAAATTATGGTTTCTTTGGTATGCTCCACCCTGCTAGATGGCATCACATGGCCAATCTTGGCAAGCTAAGCAAGGACACAGTTAAACCTGGCTGAGACATGGATAGAAGACACCAGTAAAGCTCAGAGCTACGGGCACAAATGAATGGCTGTGGTTTGGTTGGAGTAGTCAAACCAAACCATCCACAACCCAGAAGAATAAACTATTTCTATATTGTTGCCATAGTTTGCATGCCTGTGTAATCACCAGGAACTGAGTTTGAGTAACCTGGAACCCAATCTGTAGTCCTTAGAATGTTTCATCAGTCTTTGTGTATCTGCTCAGAAATCATCCTCCATTGAGCTCAAGGGGTTTTGCTTCCCAGTGTCTGCTTTGTCTTAAGAAATAATTGGATTTCAATTTCCTTCAGACAGAATTCTTCTAGTATAACCAAGATGTCTCTGGAAAGAGGATGGAGACAATAGAAAGGATAAAGAAGACTTAGAAAAACAGTAGTCCATATAAAAGTGTTTTGGTGTCACTTACCAACTACCACTTCAAAAAAAAGAGAAATGAAGAATTGAATAAAATAACTGAGAAACACAGGGATAAAGAAAAAAAGCCACAGTGATGCTGACAAAACTGGTTCCAGTGAAAAAGATACAACAGTCACATGGAGAAGATTATAGACTTACATCTGTATTACTAAGAGTGTGGTGTAGTGGTTGTGGTGTAGTGGTTGGGACATCAGGCTAGAAAGCGGGAGACCATAAGTTCTAGTCCCACCTTAGTCATGGTGCCAGTTGGATGACTCTGGGCCAGTCACTCTTTCTCAGCCCTAGGAAAGAGACAATGGCAAACCATTGCCAAGAAAACTACAGGTAGACAATGGCTGAGTTGAGACCAGTGGTGGGATTCAACATGTTCACACCTATTCACAAGAACCGGTTGTTAACTTTCTAAGCAGTTCAGAAAACCAGTTGTTGGACGAAATCTCCTTTTGTTTTTTTCCACTTTACAGGGTTAATCCTGTAAGGAAGGCAGGAAGGAAACATGCTGGGGTTGTTTCTAGCCTAATCTTTATTGCCCTGCTTACAGAAACTGCCTCTTGGTTAACCCATATAACAGCTAAAGGTTCTTGGCAGTACACCCAGACTTACTGTCGCCTGAGTTCCACCCAGTCACATGATCACTAGGGCACAGAACCAGTTGTTAAATTAAACCAGTTATTAAAGCAGTTTTCTCCTCTTGTGTCCTCTGCTTAAAGGGATGCAAGATGAAATTTAACAAGGTGTGACAAAGAGTGGGTTGTGTCTCTTACCGCAAATCACAAATACGTTCGTAAGGGGTGTGAACATTAATCAAACATTTCCTAAAGGTTTGGGACATAGAAAGGTTGGAAACTATTGCTTTAAGGGAATTAGTCTTCCAATCACATCAGCCTCCATCATTGGTTCTCTCCCTCTTATTATTTATCTTTGACGTGAAGCTGCTGGAGAGCTCATCCATCGGTTTGAGATATAGTATCATCAGCATGCTGCCAATGCCAACTGTATTTTGCTACCCCAGCTGGCACAGAAAATGCCATCGATGTCTTGATCCAGTGCCTGGATCAAGACTGTCAAGACCTGAAGGAGTCAGAACAAATTTGATCCCACAAGATGGAGTTGTTTATTCATCAAGCTATCTTATGGATCTAGTGGGGCCTCTGCTGGTATGGATACATCACCTGGGGGTTCTCTGGACTTACAGCTACTGCTGAATGGAGTCTTTTGCCCAATTCTGGTTGGTGCACCAATTGCATCCCTACCTAAAGCAGAACCTTGTGGCATGCCCTCATCATTGTGCAGTTTGACTACTGCAATACCCCACAACATGTAAACTATCCTTGAAGACCATTAAGTAGGCTTTAGACCAGGCGTCTCCAACCTTGGTAACTTTAAGATTTGTGGACTTCAACTCCCAGAGTTCCTCAGCCAGGTTTGCCAAGGTTAGAGACCACTGTTTTAGAGAGATTTGCAGCTATGTTATAGAAGAGTAACTAACCTTATCTGTCACAAGACTCAACTCCCTGCTTTATGGCTGCTAGTGTTAAAAGGAAAAATAGATGCGTTAAACTTCTTCAGTTGATATTAATGGTCATTCATGACCAAGCACTTCAATAGGATTTAATTAAGCTTCAGTCTTACTTTCACTTAGGAAGTCTTATTTAATTCAGAAGGGTTTAGTTTTGAATGAAATAATAAAAAATCATGTGTCAATAGTAACATGTTATCACTGCAGTAACTATACCTCCATATATAAGCTGTGAAATCATAACTATACCTCCATATATAAGCTGTGAAATCATGACCATCCATAGACATCCAGCCGAAACTGACCTTCACCAATCCGCATGTAGACATAATCTTGAGCTCCGCTCTGATGTTTTAAAATCCTTAAACCTAAATATTTGATTTCACTCTCAACAATATGCATGGAGGCTTGCCGTAACGCTAGCAGAGCACTTACTGCCTGCCTATGAACCTGTGTAGTCTCACATACGAGTGATATATTATTCAAAAAATGTCTTTAAATGTTAGAAGACTTGTATCAGAAAGTTCTTCCTGGGTTTTTAATAATTTTTTTCTTGCTGATTGTTTCCTGAGTGAAATAGATTCATAACTAAACAGATGTGAAAAATGACAAAATTATTGGATATATGTACATATTCTCTTTAAATATATAATTGTGGCTATTATTAGTTCCCCTTTAGAGATATTACTAGCAATGAGCTTACTCCACTCTCTGTTGGGATCTCTGAAGAAGCTGAGCATTGTTTGCATAGTATGGTAAGAAGCATATGGCATAAAATTTTAATTAATCTGATAAGTAAGGAAGGAGTTTTTTAAAGAAAATAAACTAAAAAAAACAGCCACTGAACTTTCTGGTGATATTGGAAAATAAGGATCTAAGTTTCTGCACTGCTCAAGAGTTACCACACAACTTTATTATATATTTAAGATAATAAGAAATTTGTAACCATATGCCTTAGTAAATGTTAGGTTTTTTTCATAGCAGCCCTGATCTCGTTGACTTCAGTGAAAAACGCCCTCCTTTTAAACTAATTTGTAATTGTAACAAATGTATTTCCTATAGGTGCTGCCCAGATAAGCTGCTAGAACAAAAAATTTTCCCACCATAAATTATTTCAAGGTTCTCTCATGTTAGTGATTGAATTTCTTATGTTTTTGAACATGATGTGAAAGCTGACATGTGCTTCCAAATGTTTGTTACATATGTCTGTATTTCGTAATTGGTATGATCTATTTTTCACTTGAGCACTAAATTGTCAAATCTCTGATATACCAGTGGGTAACTTCACAGTTATCTGTATCTAGAAATATATTTGCAATATTGTCTCCCTATCTATTATTCTTTAAATGCACCCATTTGTCCTAACACAATTCAGATCAATCCAAAATGCATTGTACTGTTGCCCTTGTCATTCTGTAATGTATGTATTTGTTTAAATCCTTTGCCTTGTTTCTTCAGAGAGCTTAAGAAAGTAAGGAACAGAAGTTAAAATAATCATTTGAAAAACATTTTGGCAGCAGAAAATCAACTATAAAACACTAAAAAAATGAGGTCAAAAATAATAATAATAGCTCAAGTATTTCAAACCAATGTGTTTTTTTTTTAAAGGAGAGTGATAAGTCTTGGCCACTGAGCATATTTTTTTTTTAAATGGAGGATTATTTAGACCAGAATGCTGGAAATTGAAGTCCACACCTCTTAAAGTTGCTGAGATTCAGAAACTAAGACCATCCAATGAAAAAGAAGAAACTTTAAAGATGTTTAAAAGGGAGCTGTTTCTGGTCCTTTAGAGCATTCAGAATATATTAATAATGGCATGTATTTATCCTGTATCGATTGTCCAATATTTGCTACCTCAAAAATCTTCTGATGTAATGGTATGTGAGAATGATCTTTGGAGACAGGGAGAGCCACAAACTGGCCAGCCACCGTGTAAAAGGTATCACAACTCAGAGGAGGAGAAAGGGCATGGGACATGTCTCAGAAGGTCCCTTCCTTGTTTTTCAGAGAATAAAGGGAAAGGAGGAGAGAAATGCTTCCAGTTTTTGCAAGATTTTATTAATGTAACTAGCAAGAAATAATAGAGCTAGTGTCACTGTTTGTGTTTCTTCTCTGGGCTACCTTGAAGGGTTAACATTGTGTTAGCTATTCTCAGGCCGAAACTGCACTTTTTCCTTTTCCCGTCATTAGTGTGAATCATTCACATCTTCTTGATGATTTGGCATCCCAACCAGGGGTAGGCTGCCACTGGTTCACCCTGGTTCAGATGAACTGGTAGCTAATTTTATCATTTTTAATTACTGATTCAGTGAACCTGCAAATCCAACCCCTGGCTGGCCCTGCCCACCCC
>JAOYMU010000302.1:18764737-18778331 GCA_025802295.1 Psammodynastes pulverulentus | reverse complement strand
AAATGTCCTCCTTTGTCCTCTTTTTTGTTTTATTATGTCCTCCTTTTGGTGTCCACGTATCTGGCAACCCTATATATGGTTGCCTTTTACTGAAAGTAAATTTCCCATTTTTAAAGTTTAATATGTGATAGCCAGAAATGTGTTTCCATTTATAGTTTTGAATGTGAAAAGCTGGTTCTTGTTGGAGATCCGAAGCAGCTGCCACCCACCATTCAAGGATCTGAAAGTGCACATGACAGTGGATTGGAACAAACTCTCTTTGATCGACTCTGTTTGATGGTATGTACTTCTAGTATCTAGATATATAGAGACTTGGGGTTTTTTATTTTAAAAATACTTAGAGCCTAGAAAGTAGTCAAAATCTTATACATCAAAATGTTGCTTTCTTAATGTTATATGCCCTGCTTTTTTATGAAAATATTTAGTACACATATTCAGTAGGTTCTCTATATAATACATGTTACACTACATAATACATGTCACATAGAATACATGAGACACAGAATACATGTGACAGATCAGATGCACAAATAGGTATTCGTATAAAAGATTATCATAAGGACTAGTTAATTATCTTCTCTAAAAGTGCTTCCATGAAAAATTAGTGGTGCAGTTAAAGAAATTCTTCTATTAGAATGTTTCTAAAGATCACTCCTAAAAGAATAAATCATATTTTGCAGATTTCTGAATCAGGCAGGCAGGATCAATTTCAGTATTCGTGTTGAATCAGTAATGCTAATGTAACATTTTCACAAATACTGATGCTTCTTTAATTTTTGAAAATGTTTTTATCCAATAACATTCCTTTTTTAGATACTTAAAATAAGATATATTGTAGCCTACAAGCTTGGCTGGCATATTTGGTCACATTTGTAGATAAGATGAAACTATTATGGGTTTTTTTCCCTCGAAGGGTGGGTTTTGCAATTTCTTCTTTATTAAAATAGAAAAAATACAAATACATTCCAAATGTTGCTGATTAATAATCTGACAAGACAGGGGCTGCAAGGAAAATATTCACAAATTATAAATAAAAAGATAGTATGTAAATATATTTAGAAAAGCAAAACAAAGGTATGTGACCAAATTATATTACTTCTTTGTGAAAAAAAAAGGTTAAACATCATAACAACAATCCACATTTTAAGTTTGAGTGCATTTAAAAATTATCTCAGTTCTCCATAGCTAGGGATAAAGGGTTTATAACTCTTTGGTTACTGAAACATTTTATAAACCAGGAGACAAGTGTATTTTTCACCAGTAACAGTTATATAGTTAGGGTAACACTCTTATTTACATCAGACAACCTGTGATGATAGCATGACAGCCCCAAAACTTTGAATTAGTATTCCAGTTCATGCAGTAAGGATTTTATAACCAATTTACAAATTTCCTGAAATAATCAGTGTAAAATAAAGGAACAGTTTCTTATGGCCACTTTCGTGAATTCTTTTCTGTAATGACACAATTGTCTGAAATCTGTCTCTGATAAAATTCCTAAAGCATTTTAAAAAAAAAAATACAGTATTTGTCCCTTGACACAAAAGGCTTAAATATTTTCCTAATGTATATTTTAATAACTATCTGTCCTATAATCCTTATATTGTTACATATATTACTAACAACAAAAGCCTGACATAAAAAGAAATCTCAACATTGTATTGATATACAATAAGAGTTTATACATTAGGCACAAAGAATTGGGATCATTCTTCAAGTTGCAGCATAGAAGATTTATTCAAATCTATATACAAGACTCTGGTTAACTAACAGCACTAATTTGATGGTAGATAAGGGTCAAAGGAATTCAAGGGGGGGAGCAGCAATGCAAGGACTCTGAAGTGGTGATGTGTTTAATTTCACCCCCTCTCAGCTCTGCCTGCTATTTTCCTAACATTATACTGTATTATTGATGACATTAGTTCTTTAACAGTGCTTTCCATTATTTTTCCTCTCTTTCTTTGTCTCCTTGCTATAATCTCAGGGATATGCACCTATATTACTTAGAACACAGTATCGTTGTCACCCTGTTATTGCTGCTATAACCAATGAGCTATTTTATGAAGGGATTCTGTTGAATGGAATTTCTGAAACGGATCGAAGTCCTCTCTTGGACTGGCTACCAACACTGTGTTTTTATAATGTTAATGGATCAGAAAAAGTAAGTATTGCATTAATTGAAGATAATGGTTGTAGAATTAAGAACTTGTGGTTTTCATGTTCTTTCATAAACCAAATTGTTTAAGGACAGAAATTGTAGAAGAGATATCCATGAAGTAATTGTATCCTGAGCATAACATATCCATGGATCTTCTGCATTTAATAGACTTGTGGCTAAAAGAATTAATCCATACAAATGAGCTTCTTCCTAGAGCGTGTACTTCTCTCAGTCTCATTTGATTGAGCATTCCAGTGGCGGCCCTATGATAAATGTAATAAATGTAACTTGATAAAAAGTCTTAAATTAATAGTACTACATTTCATTATTCTACCAAACTAATTATTGTATCACTGACTTTTTTTCCCATTATACAACTCAAAATCTGTTTTCCAGATTGAGGCAGATAACAGTTTCTACAATATGGCAGAATCGTTTTTCATTGTCAAATTAATACAATCTCTGATTGCCAGCGGAGTGGATGGATCTATGATTGGGGTAATAACTCTCTACAAATCCCAAATGAGCAAGGTATGTTTTAGTCACCAAAACAATTCCAATGCAGTATTTTTGGGGGGGATATCATTATTTTTTACATTTTTTCAGACAAAAGACTGTCAGCTTCATTATGCTTTAATTTAAACTAATTGGGCATTTATCAGAGATAATTCTCTTTAAAATACACTATAAATTAAAAACCAAAAGTTTATAGTTCAGTAATGGGATGGCTTGCCTCAATTTTGAATGTATTACTTCTCCCATAACGATTAAAAAAATCATTAATATTTGTTTTATGAATCCTTTTTTTATTCAACCTGTTTCAATGGTAGATATTTTAAGAGCATATTTCATTACCATTTCATTACCATTACCATACCCATAATTTTATTTTATTCAATCTTATACAAAACTGTAGACTGTCATGGACTTCATCTCTTTCTGTTTGCAGATCCGTAATTTGTTTGGTGCTATACACATGGATGCTGCCCAAATAAAGACTGTCCAGGTGTCTACAGTAGATGCTTTCCAGGGAGCAGAGAAAGAAATAATTGTTTTATCTTGTGTGAGGACAAGACAAGTTGGCTTCATAGATTCAGAAAAGAGAGTGAATGTGGCTCTGACTAGAGGAAAGAGACATTTATTGATAGCAGGAAATCTAAACTGTTTAAGAAAAAACAAATTATGGGGAAGTGTTATTCAGCATTGCACAGGTAAAGTAAGATATTTTAAAATATAAATTACTCGTGTATTTATTCATTATACTTATAGTCTGCCTGTTCTTTGAAATGCAAGAAAGGGGAGAAACCACCCCAATATTATTTTTACAATAGTAATTTGTTGACATGGTCCAATCAGAGAGGGAATGGCTGGGCTAAACTTTGTTTTTAAAAGTTTTTTGATCCACCAGAGACTTGACCCAAGATCTCTCTGCTCAAGGTGATACCTTTACAACAGTGGTCCACAACCTTTCCAACGTGGCAGACTTGGGGGGGGGGGAGATGGGTTGGTTCCATGCGAGTGGCAGGTGTGTACATGAGCACATGCAACTCCATATGTGCGAGTGGAGGGCACATGCACCCATTGCTCACATAGAGCTGTGCGCATTCACGCTTGCCCACCACTTGCGCGGCCCGGAGATTGGGGACCCCTACTTTACAACTTTAAATTGTCTCTCTTTAAAGTCACTATATCAAGCAGATCAATCAGGTATATAGGCCAGTGTGTTTAACGTTTAATTGCTAATATGTAAATACACTATTCTGCTACTTATAGGGAGAAAAAATGGATTACAACATGCTAACCAATGTGAGCAACAACTGAATGATATTGTTAGATCTTATTTCAAGAGAAAGATGGAAGAAGAAGCCATCATGAGAAAGAAAAAGTCTAAAAATGAATCACTTTCTCAAAAAACAAACGCATAAATATACTGAATTATATCAACAATTTCATCTTGAAAATCAAAAATTACAGTTTTTATATTTTTAAATGCCTCCAGTAATACTGTTACATGCATTAATGGTTTTTTAAAAAGTTTAAATATAATAAGTAACTTTATAACCAGGTAATTTCTAATGAAAGCTAACTTACTAGGAACCGTACATTTCATGACAACAAACCTTTTCTTCATACACAGCTGTTTTAATTCTTGAACTGCTCTATAAATACCATGGCATTAAATAAACTCTTATTTAAAATATTTTTATGGCTTTTTCAATAGGATACAAATGTATTCATAAATAATGGATTACAGTTTTCACTATTACAATAGATACCTACTTTCTGTAATCGGTTTTGTAAGATCATTGAGAAGAAAGTCCTTTTTTTTCTCTTACAGTTATATATCACTTGGTATTATTGTGTCAGAACAGAAGGGATTCTTTAATCTACCCATTCTAGCTCCCTAAATTCAAGCAGGAATTCAAATTAAGCATCACTTACAAATAGCTATAGCTAAGTTAGAACACATGCAAAAGATGGGTACCCGCTAATTCTCAAAGTAATTGATTTCACTGTTAAACCTCATTTTCTTTTAGTAAATATTTTCCGTAGTCTGCCTTCTTTGTAACTTAAATTCACTATTTCATGGCTTTGCCTTTTATCTAATAACCTGCCATATATTTCAATGCCATCATATCTCCTCCTGTTTTCTTTTCTGAACACTTAATATAACAAGTCCCTTACATTTCTGTACTTCTGACTTAATTTAAAGATCCTTGATTGTGTTTGTTCCATTTTTTAAGTGTACTGCCAGAGCAAGACATGGAATTCAAGGTGTGTGTCTGAGCAATACATAAGACCCAATAAAGTGTCATTATTATAATTCTTGGCATTTGTTGGTAACTGTTAAGTTATAAACCAACCAACGGAGTGGGGGCAGGGGCGGGAGGGAATGGAAAGTATGTTTTCATTTGAGAAAAACATTTCTTTGCATGGATTCTATATTTCAGTCTTAGATGATTTTCTCTTTATGTTAGCATCCTAAATCTCAGGATAAGTATCACTGCTTATAAAAGAAAGGTATAAATCATTGCTTTAGAGTCCATCTTATATTTCACATCCTACTGATTAATATAAATTTTTAAATACTATACCTTCTATGATTATTTTGAAACATATTACATTTTAAAAAATTAATAAATGTACCATAGGATATCTTTTTGAATACCAATATTCACTCTGATCCTGCAATATTCACTTTATCAAGCATGCCATCTTTAGAATTTTGGGAGGCAATAAAATTAAAGTTATTTTAATAAACATTCTTAAAGTAATATTAACCTATCTCACACTCCTAAGAAATCATGATAAATTATAATACCTCCATGACTTTGTAATAACAATTTTTGCTAATAATACATGAAATACAGTTTTATTCGTCTTACAAAAACTAACAGCACCGAAGATGTAGTTGCACGATCAGTTGAACACCTCCGAGTCTTCGGAGATGGGGCGGTATATAAATTTAACAAATAAATAAATTCTCATTTTTTGTTTGTTCGAATTATACTTTAGAAAGTGGGTATCAAAATGTATTGAAGTTAACGGTTTTGGATAGAATTTAATAGAAATTAACCCTCCATTGTTTAGCTATGTATTACTTTTAACATATCACAATGCTATTCTAATTGTTTAAAATAATACACTGTCAGCCTTCTCAAAGTATTGTATGGAAAATATTTACAGATTTAAAATATTGCAGCTTAGAAATATAAATTTCTTTTTTGCAGAGTTAAGATTCTAGCTAAAATAAAAATTGTCCGTTAGGTGGTGCCAGTGTACTCTCTGCTTTTCATTTCACAGCATGAAGGTAGCAAGCAAAGGTCATCTATTTTTTTCTTTGAAATAATGACAATTTGCATAATCTCACATGAATTAAGATAATTATTCAAATGTGATGCAAAACTCTTAGCAATAGACTTTGAAGTTCTCTTCAGCCAAACGAAAATTGCACCCTAAACTTTGAACGCTATCTACATTTCAAAAGTGAAGGCGAGTTTCACTATCATATTTTGGTTATTTCTTAAAAAGGTTTTCTTTTAGCTCAAGCTGTCACTAAACCCATTAATACACAAAGTGTGGAAGAAATAGTCAAGAGCTGAATAGCATCTTTTAAATTACTGGTGACACCCCTGTTCCAGCTCCCTAAAATCTCAATCAACAATCCATTAGAACGCAACAGGAGTAAAACTAAATCCTCGTTTAAGTGTATTTATCCGATCCCTTTTCTCTCTTTCAAATGCTAAATCCATTTCAGCATATGCCCCTTCTTTCTCTCGCCTTTCTCTAAAGGCTGGCAGCCTATACTTCTCTTGTAAATATGAAAGATGCTAATCATATGACATATCACGTCTCAGTCGGAGCTTGGAATAAAGCCTTGAGATTTGGGATCATTGCCTCCAGACAACAGCTTCATCAGCCGGAAAGTTGGGGTTTTTTTCTCCTTTCCTTCAACTCTCAATCCCTTCTTTGTCTAAGAAAAAACGCAGCCAACTCAAGCTACCCCGGCCATATGGTTCACTCTGTATTTTCTTATTTGAATTCTGAATTGTTTCTGTGACTTGCTAAGAGATTTTTTTTCTCCACTGAACGTGCATATAAAGACATAGTCCTGCTATTTTAATGTAGGATGTCTTTCAATGCTACTGCTGCGTGAAAACTTCCTATGTTGATTAAAATCAATGTAGTTTTCATTTTTTTTATTTAAACTACTTCCTACTCTGAATGAATTCCATCCTCCTGAACTCTAAGCATTCTAGGAAATAGAATTCCTTGACTTCCAACATTTGGAAATTGAATAAATAATAAAACAAAAGTTGGTAATTTTGTGCTGTACTTTGAAGCAGAGTTTATTTTAATAGGGATCTGTCAGATTTCTTTCCCCCCATCTCTTCTACAGATACGGGTCTGTCTATATCTACTCCTTCTCTTGCCCCCTCCTTCCTCAAGACCCTTTCAACGAATCATTAAATTCTACAGAGGTGGTCAAGCCAGGCCCGCTTTTCATGCATTTGGGAAAAGAAAGGAGTTCTTGAAGTTTAGAAGATACCCAAGGAAAACTCCTTGAATGACATCAAAAGAATGGGTTTCCATAGCTGTTGAAGCACGAGAGCCATGTAAGCTGCACAAAGGCGGGTTGGGGCAGTGGGACTGTCCCGCTGGTCTATCCCAGCACAATTGGGTCACTGAAATAGGGAATTAATTACCATTGGAGAGTGGGCAACCCATTCACCACTGCCTGAGTTTTATTAAACGCCAATATAAATAACAAAACAACTCTTGTGGCTGCACTATTCCGACACGCCAAAGGAAGGATTAGCTTGGGGATTAACATCTTAAAGTCTATGAGACTTTCTGACTCAAGGCTCAGAGCTGGTAATCGTATTTGTCTCCTGGTTCAGCGATTAGTGCTCCCTTACTCCAACCTTCGGCTGCTACCCAGTGTCCCTTTTTGCAGGCTTCTCTTTTTGGGTGTCCATTCCATCTCTGCTCACAATCGGCTGTTCTTTTAGCCAGGGACAGTGGGGGGAGAGAAGAAAGAGCGAGAAAGAAAGAAGAATTGCATCTCAACCATGCAATCTTCAAGTTTCTGGGAAAATGGAGGAGAAGAGCTTATAGGCTCCTGAGGCTGGGTTGGAGAGAGTCTAACGCCCTACAAGGGGGAGGGAGGGAAGGAGGGAGGAACAGCCTGAAGTTTAAAAATCACTGTTGAAGCCTGCACCTGCCATGCAAATGGGGCAGACAAAACAATCAGAGCACCCTCACAAAGAGGGAGAGTTGGAGAGAAAGAATAATTGCAAGCAAGGGATGCCTCCAGGCTACATGGGTATAGGCATCTTCTGATGAGACCCCTAAAGGGCACCCATCTGTCAAACCAAAGGAAGTACAGGGAAATTGTTGTGCCCTTTGGAGCCCCATATAAACAAGATCAATTTCTTCACCCAGTGTTCTTGCACTACTTTCTTCAGAGTTTCTGGGCACCAAGTCTTAACAATAACAATAAATAATACATCATTACAAGCTCAAGTTTACAATTAAAGTGATATCAAAGAATAGTTATGGTGGTAGGTATCTCATAAAAGTCAAACATCTTTATTTTACTTCTTTCTAGCCTGTTTGACTAAGCCTGACGGGATGAAGAAAGTGGGGGGTGGGGAGAGACTGATCATTAAGAATCTAAGCTTTCTTTCTTTAAATAGATTGAACTTGCATTGCATCAGGTACAATGCCATGTAAGACTGTGTCACTTGGTGCAATGCAAACAGCTAAGGCACATCCGTACAATTCTTGAGGGTCGAAAGGCTTAGACTACAGATTTTGGGACAGTAATTCACACTTCTGAATAATTTTTATCAGCATCAAGCAAATTAACCTTATATTGCATTTTTTAAATAGTTCTCATTTAATTTGAAGACGTTTTTCTTCAACATATTTTTTTAGAAATTATCATGGGTGGACTATGACATTCTTACAAGTATTTAGTTAGCAGTGCTCAAGGGATATGTGTGAACATCTTAGCTTTCAATGTATATTATTCTCTCCAGTGACTTGCAGTTATGCTAACTCTCCAAATTTCAATCCCATTCAAAGGGAAAAACTTGGAGAGAACCGTCATGGGCTCCTTTACGTGGCAGCTCAATTTTCTGTGGCAATTCAATTTTTTGTGGTAGTTTAATTTTCTGCATGACAGTTTATGAATCAGAACTTTGTGAAATTGTTACAAAATTTAATCTTCCACTTGAGAAATTTAACTACTTTAATCTAATTTAGCTTCATTTTAATTAATTATAGAGTGAGCAGGGTGGAATTCACACAATAAACCACAGAAAAAGAAACTACATCATGGTATCATATGAACTGGGAATCAATCTCTCTACAGTTTAGGCACTCTAAGTAATTTTTTTTTTAAATTGCCTGATGAATATGGGTCAAATAGGAACCTGCACAGGTTCTGTCAGGGGTTGCTTGTTGTCACAAATGCCTTGGAGACTGGACTGGAAAGCAGATCCTACATTGAAGACTACAAAGAATAAAGAATTAATTGTTTATTTTTGTTGTGTCGAGAGCTTAAGCAAGATTGAGAAATTGAAAAATCATATGAGAGAAAAAAGTAAACCACTAAAATGTTGCCAAAAAAACTGCACTGGCAAGTCCATGGAGTTACCAAATCACAGGTTTGACTTGAATGCACCTCTACCTTTGCGGAGACCAGCTAGCTAAATCTGGATGTATTCCTTTAAACGTGCTGGCGGATTTAGGTGACTCTCATACATCGTATTATTGTAGAGCAAAATATGATTAGATTGGATGCTTACTTGGCACCTGAGGTAAACACCCGCCATTGTTGTTTGCGTCCACGCTTAGTGACTTAGAGCGAGTCGCGGACGGAGCCTCTCCTTACCAGGTCGTTCCACAGATGACCGCCCCTCCCTCGTCCAGGCCAGTCCCGCTGTGTAAATGGGGGGAGGGAGGGGAGACGGGCGCTCTTGCGCCTTCCGCCGAGGTAAGCCCTTGCCCTGACCTCCAGACTGAACCTGGGCGTCCCACCGCGCAGCAAGCTTTCTCCTCGCCACGCCTCTTGTTGGAAACCTGGCGGCGTCTTCTGGCTGGCGCATCTTGGGCGGTCGGCCTGAGCCAGCCCGCTCGCCTTCCCCTGGGCCCGGTTCCCCTGTAACTTTTGGCCTCCGAGAGGTCGCCCCGGCGTTCAGGCTTCTTAAGCATCACAAAGGCTTCTCGCCAAGTCCCCCCGGCCGATCCTGCCCGCTCCCTGCCCTTTCCCTTAAATCACTGGCGTTTTCCTCGTTTCTTGATCCCTGCCTGCTTTGGCCTTTCATTGTTCTCCTAAAGGAGGATTGAGCTGCGCGAAAAGAGCTGCGGTTGAACAGTTTGACCCTTGCTGGACCGATCGGGGGCCGGCCCGGACAGGGATCTCCGGCCTTCCGCCCCCACCGAAGCCGGTGCCACCCCTTTGCATAACAGTTCAGCCTCATTTCACCCACTCGCACTTAGCGGACCACACACAAGTGCTCTACAGTGGCCTCCGTCCCGGTTTATCGTCACTCCTGCTGGACTTCAAAATGAGAAGGGACGAAAAATAAGATTTCCCCACCCCTCCATTTTCCTGATCAGAATGGTGGGCAAATTAGGTAAGGCGCATAAACAGCTCCTGGGGAAGAGGAAAAGTAAACTTAACTCTTGCTCAGTCCCTAGAAATTGAGGCTGATAATGGTTCCCAAGCAAGGAAGTTGTAGACATTCTTCATTCATTGGTAGCATAGCATTTATTTGCCACTCATCTGGTATCCAATGATTCTGGGAGGCTTACAACATAAAAACATTGAAAAACATTAAAATCATCCATTGTAAAAAAACACAACAGATAAAAACATTAACAGATAAAATCACAGACACAAGACAGCAAAGAAGGATGCTGGACATGTGGAGGTGTATTTGAAGTTTAATTAGTCAACTACATCCAGTATAAAGCTCCCACACTGGGCCCCCAAGCCACCTGGTAGACCCAGGTCTTATAGGCTCTTACAAAATGTCAGGAGATTGGGAGGCAGTCTCATCTCAGAGGGTGAGATGTTCCAGAGAACAGGAGCCATGCCAGAGAAGGCTCTTCTCCTGGACTCCACCAGCCAAAATTACTTGGCTGATGGGATCCACAGTATCCCCTTCTGCTGGCATGAGACAGTTCTTCAAGTAGACTGGACCCATGCCATGCAAGGTTTTAAAGGGGATGACCAACACCTTGAATTGCACCCAGAAGTAGACCGCCAACCAGTGCAATTCACAAAGCAGTAATGTAACATGGGACATTCTAGGGGCCCTAAAAACTGCCCATGCCACCACACTTTGCACGAGCTATAGCTTCTGAATGCTCTTCAAGGGTAGCCCCATATGCAGCACATTACAAAAGTCCAGATATGAGATGATTAGTCTTGAATGACTGAGTTCAGGGACTCCTGATCCAGGAAAGGCTGCAACTGGCACATAAGATGAAGTTGTGCAAAGGCTCTCCTAACTACGATTGCCACCTGCCTTTTGAGCAGGAGTCACGAGTCCAGGAGAACCCCAAGTTGGGGACTAGGTTTGCCTCGGGTAGTGCGACTCCATCCAGAACTAAAGATGTTAAAGTCCCAGCTCTTGAAGCTCCATGCATCCAAAGCCACTCAGTCTTTCCAGGGTTCAGCCAATGTCTGTTGTCCCCCATCCAGGCCCCCACAGCCTCCAGGCATCGTGAAAGGACAGCCAGAGCATCAGTTGGGTCACCAGGAATGAGGATATAGAGCTGAGTAGCATCAGCCTAGTGATGATACCTGAACCCCTGGTGACAGATGATCTCACCTAGTGATTTCATTCAAAAGGAGTGAAGAAAATACTGAGCCCTGTGGCATGCCATAAAATAACAGCTGAGGGCTGGGTCTCTCATTCCCTATTAACGCTGATTGGGACCGGCCTTGGAGAAAGGAGTCAAACCAAAACAAGACTGTGCCACCAATCCCCAGACCCCTGTAGCCAGCCCGAAAGAATACCCTGGTCAATGCTACCAAAGGCCACTGAGAGGTCATGGAGAGTGAGGATGGTTGCACTATCTTTTTCCACTTTAGGAAGATTTCACACAACATACTAACTAAAGCAATGTGATTTGCTTGGTTTGGATTAGTGTTGTGTGAGGCCAGTCACTGTTGCTTCATACAATCAGTCTCCAGAGTTAGTTGTATGTGAAGTAGACCTTTTGTTTTCAAAAGATTCTGGGTCTAAACTGCAACATTTACTGAATTATGTCAAAGCCAAAAAAAATTACCTCCTTGGCACGTAACCTTCTGTAATTACATACTTTTTTATTTTAAGCACTTTTAAGTATTGATAAGTTAATGAGAAGGCAGTACCAATTCTGATAATTTTAGACTGCCAGTAGAAAAATTTGTGTACATCTATATGCCTGTGAGTAAATCTGTCTGAAGGAAGTCAAAATAATGCTATTTGATGCAACGAAGAATTAAAACAGTCAAGAAAGACAACATGTGCTTTGCGTTGAATGAATCATGTGCAAAAATAATTTCTGTGTGATTTATCAAATTAATTTCATAGAATCAATTTCAGTTGTAAAATTATAGGTAGAATTATTAACTTCAATCCTGGTCACACAAAAGATAAATTAATAAATGAAGATCTGGAATGGATGTGATGGAAACAATAACTGGATATTATAAAGATAAACAGGAGCACATTGAGTGCAGTCTTACTGTAATAAATGGCGTGGTGCAATTTATTCGGACTACAACTTTCGTTGTCTGAGTTGTACACATATAAAGTAAATTCACTTCATTCATGGAAGATCGGATGATTGCATCCTGCTAAGTAATCTTTAAGTAGCTGGATTCATCACTGAAACTAAAATGTGGTTTAGAAATTTAGGTGACTAAATTCATGCAACTTTGGAGCCTGAAAGCAAACAAATGGTGGGTGGACATGGGACTGATATCTTGCAGGTTTTCAGAAAAAGAAAAGCAAGTTCCTTCTTTTCTCCTTTCCTGTTGTTGCTATTATTCTCTAAAATGGTGTGTTTGGTAAGTTGTGGTTTTAAATAAATGTGCTCCAGAAGCCAGAAAATTTCTCGGAACCTTTATTATAATTCAGGCTTCAGAGAACAAGCACCTCCACTGCAAGCCAAAACAGACTCTCCAACCAAAGCAAAGAACTTCTCCGCACTCTGGCTTTAATCTGTGGCTTATTCCCTTGCCAAGGATTCCATTCTTCTGCCAGGCTAACAAATCCAACCCCCTTTGCTTGCAGCTGCCAAAAACAGACCTTTGGTGAGTCCTCCTAGCCCTGGATCAGAAGATCTTTAGGACTAGTAGCAGGCCAGCTGCTTGGAGCACTATACAGGAGAGGAAAGTCTGATGGGATAAGGTAAGTAGGATGCTTGCTTGTTTGGCCCAAGATCAATGTTACTCCTGCAAATGGCTTTAACCTGGAGTCTGTTGGATTTGTAATCCTCCATTGCCTTTTCTCTCCCTTTTCCTTTTATCCTTCCTTTAAAAATAACACTGTGAATCAACCAAAAGTGATATAACGGGGACAGCTAATGGCCATTTCCTTATATCTGCCTCAGAATGCCCTAGCAATACTAATGTTCCCTTTTTTGAACACATTACTTGATCTTGCCTGGATTTAAATATACTGTATTTTTGCTGCAGAAATTGTTACAAAGACAGAATATAGTAAAAAGGGAAATTCCATAATTTCGGATCCAAAAGATGGGCTTTACGTTGGAGGTGGTTGATAGATTAATCTCAGATCCCACCCTTCAACCCCCGGCTCATCCTACTCCCTCCCACCTTAGCTATTACATCAGGGGTGTCAAACTCATTTTCACCGAGGGCCATATCAGCGTAATGGTTGCCCTCAAAGGGCCACATGTAACTGT
>JAOYMU010000302.1:18731254-18743781 GCA_025802295.1 Psammodynastes pulverulentus | reverse complement strand
GCTCCGTTCTCCTGTGCAGGGCAACAAAAGAAAACCCAGCCGATCAGCTGGGACTCGGGAGGCAGAGAATAGATGGGAGCGGGGCCAGTCAGGGGTGGTATATGCCGGTTCTCCGGACTACTCAAAATTTGCATTCCAGTTCTCCAGAATTGGTCAGCACTTGCTGAATACCACCTCTGCTATTATTCTGTTATGGCATTATATGTTATGTTATATACAAGCTGCACAGCTGCTATACATTTATTTTCTCCTTCCCCTATTTTGAAATCACAGTTTAGTACAATCTTGATGTGAAATTAATAATATTGAAGTGTTAAGTGTTAAGGAGACAGAATGAAAAAAGTGGCTGTGCAAACAAATATCAATCTAGTGATATAGTTTTGAGCAGCCAGACTTTTGGGAACTGGTTCAGTCACTGCTTAAGTCTTAAATGTGCCATTTGATTAACACTGTCTACTTTGTTATATTATTACCACTGTAGTTTAAAAACAAAGAACCAATTCTCACAACTTCTTGATGGTGGTCATCTAAAACCTGCTCTTCTCCAATCAATGATGGTTCCAAGGGGATTTCTGGCATATGCTTATCACTAAGGCTGCCAAAATCCATTGGACCACTAAATGAGAATAAAGAGTTTGGAATTTTAGGTAACTCTTTCCTTCTATCTAGTGTTGATATGAATATATGATTATTTTTCAGCCCATATATGATAGCGTTACTACCGTAGCTTTGGCCACCCTGGCAATCTCTAGTTATGGTGGTACCTACAGGGAAAATTCCCAGCTGGCAGGAATAATTTTGGCAAGTTTTTGTCCCAATCTGTCTGAAAAAATCAGGTTGGGAAAAACTGTTCAAACCACTCAAGCTACCAAAAAGTGTGTTGAGAAGAAAACTACAGTCACTTTAAATCTCATGATTTTGATGTAATAATATGGATTTTGTTCGAATTTTTGCTTTCCCCCCCTTCGGTAAGCAAGAGATACAGAGGGAATACCCACTGATAATATATGTGGGCTGTGAATTCTGGGTAATTTTCACTCTTGCAGAATTTAACATTATTATTTAAGGTTTAGTTTGCTTTAAAAAGACACCATACTTTTCATACTTTTGAAAATCAGAAAATTGCCATTGAATTTTGATGGTGTAATCTTTGGGGCCTCTGCTGGAAGCCTTTGGAGGCTTGCACACAATCCAGATATGATGGGTCATCAGTTAATCATTAATTTAAAATATTTACAACCCAGCTCTCTTCCACACAGTTCTAGGATTTCTATCTAGTGCATTGTATTAAATTACATATGGTTAATTTAGTCATCCCTTGAATCATAATGATTTGAATTTATATGCTCCTTAACTGTGGTTTAACCATTAATTTTACATAACTTTGTAAAAGGATAAATAATGTAAATGGTCTTAATAAATGAAGAAGTGGCATGTATTAACTCAGATGATGCTGTACTTTGTTTCTTGAGACCAAAGATAAGTTGGGCTTTTAGAAAACATGATATTGGCCATGTTATAGTTTTTTACTATAAGTTTTAAGATGCTTCACATACACACAGAGACAACTGTGGCTTGAATAGTTGTGCACTATTTTTCTCCATCAGAAATTTCTTAGCTGATTCTTCTAACCAAGATTTATCATGGTGCCCAAGTTATCCAGTATAAGTCTTAATTATGCTAGCTCCAAGACTTTTAGTTTAGGAGCCTGTTCGCCGTCCATCAGAGGAATTAGTGCACATTACTATGCCAATCCACCAGCAATTTCTTATCAGTAACATCATGGTGCTTCTTTCAAGCGTATAAATACTTTCAACCACCTTCTGAAAAATTAATATCTCAAATTACATAATTGATTGATGTATTTTCAATATGTATGACAATAAGTCAGAATACTTTAATATATTAATAAACACACAAAAGATGGGAAAATAAACCTTTTCAAAGACAAGATTGCTGTTTTTCCCCAAAAAATAATTCAGAAAAACCTTTTACAACTTGTTGTTTTGAGAATTTTTATTCTGGCCCCATCCAATTTTGAATTGTGTTTCCGCACCAACATGGCAACCAGAAAGCTAATGTGATCTTATCTTGAAAAGATTTGCACATCCTTGGTGTGTAAGATTGAACCCTCAGGCTGCAACCTAAACACATACTTAGCAGAGAGTCAATCCTATTTAGCATAGGGGGACTTAATTCCAAGTAAACATACTTTGGACTAAACTATGGAAATCTTTAGAAAGACGCTGCCTGCAGAATTCAGGCTAATAGGGGCTGGTGCACATCAACACTTACTCTGCATTTGTTTGCATGACAGAAATGTGTATGGCACCAACTCTATTCAGACCATCTTGGTGTTCCTCAGAAGCTTATTTCATGAAATACTTGATGATCGTCTGCCACACATTTGACTGAAGCCTGACTTGACAATGTCAACTGGCCTTCTGTTTCACTTGACTGAAGTAATCAGATAAACTCAGCGTGAAGGAATAAAACGGAGCCAGGAGCAAGGCTGACAGTTAAATGGAAGCTAAGCCTCTGTTTTCTAGGCAAGCGTCATCAGAGCCTTATTGGGGAGATTTTGATTTGGTGGCAAGCAGCTCAGAACAGCTGCGCTCAGCAACACAATCACACTGTTGAAGGGCAGAACAGAACTGTGTCCCCTAATCGTATTTTCTTAGATATGGACAATAATGTAGAGAATTCTGCCCAATCAAGAAATTCAAAGCCAAAGAATACTCTTAAGCTTTGCCCTTTAAAACACATAAGCAGATCCAAACATTATTCTTATTCTCTATTTCTCAATATCTTTCACAAGCAAAAACTGATTTGTGCTGTTTTTAACTGCCTTTCAGATTGGCAGGAACTGTCTGAATAAGAATATATCTGAAATTCCATTTTGTACTGATGATGAATCTGATGTGGCTTTTATTTTCCTTCCTGGTTTTGTATTTTAAAAAAACCAGTCATCCAGTTTGGATATTATCTCACAGACGGGACTGAAAGAGTGGCCGAAGAGAAAGATTTCAAGATTTGCCATTTTACTCCAGGTGACTTTGGGCACTTAAATTATTTTTCAACCCTTTACAATTTTTATGTTGTAAGCACCCAGAGTCATTGGATATGAGATGGACGGCAAATAAATTTCATAATAAATAAATTAAATACATTTCAAAATAAATCACTCTTGTCCACTCATCATATTTGCATGCATTTTTTAATGACCCAGAAATATTGTAAGAGCATTTGTAGGGTAATTTGTGAATATTGCAACCACTCTAAATAATATAACCCTGAAAGTTATATTGAGACTATCTCCATGGTATAGGCATGAAAGCTGATGATGAAATGAGGACTTATTTCATGAGTTATCCTTCCAAACACGTGTAAGGAGGTAATAAGAGGAGCTTTGTTTGCAGGTGATGGGGATGGGCATTATCTGAACTATTACTTGACACAATCCCAGAATCAAGGCAGCATCCAGTGGAAACTACAAGCATGGCAGATAAAAAGATATACAACTTGTCAAAGAATCTCTGATGAGGGAAAATGTTTTTTCAAACATTGCTCTTTCCTTCTTTCCTTCCTTCCTCCCTCCCTCCTTCCCTCTCTTCCTTTTTACTTGTATGCTACTCATTTCTGAAGATACTAAAATTATGATAATATTAGCATGAAATAGAAGCATATATCAATAAATTTTTTAAAATGCAAATGTCACATGACCATGAAATCACTGTCAGTTCATAACAGACCTTTTCCCATGCAAGATGGAGCTGGGAGCTCTTTACCATTTTCCTGAAGCCCAAGAAGTATGAAGCTAAAACCAGGAGAGGTTCACAGAGTGGAAGTGGCTTTCAGTTTCAGTTTATTAGCAGAATGTGTGAACAAAATCTATGTAGTTTGTAATTCTGGGGTATATGTAGGACCCATAAGCATCCTTGGAAATAAATTGTGAATGTTGTTTAGCAGCCTGTAGCTACCCATTTTTCTTCACTAAAACAAAGAAAGTTGGAGTCTGGCAGATGCTAACTGAAGTTTCAGGTTGGCAATCCAGGTCCTTGGGAGATGCCTTTGTTAGTATCCACTCCATCTATGGGAAATAGCTTGCTGAAGCTTCATTAGAAGGAATGACAACTGTTCAAACTGAATGATGCTACATTGTATAAATGCATTTGTGGGTATTAATATTTAAATTCATAACAAATGGTTATGGTTACACAAAAATTATCTACCAGGAAGAAGAAGAAAAAAGAAAACATGTAATGTGGTCATTCATATATTTGTATTAAAGGATATGTGAGGTTTTACTTATTTCCTAACCATTTTAATTACTTGTGGGTCATTTTTTTTAGCGTCTTAATTATTGTTGCCAGAAACTTCAAATGAAAGGAAAATCACAGCAACTAATTGAGCATTATTCTTAGGTCTTGGAATCTCAGTCATTATATTTTGCTTTTCTTTTTTCTATCTTTTGCTTCCTTCCTCGTATTATTATTATTATTATTATTTTTTAAAAAGAGAGGCAAGACAGCATGGACTACTGCTGATGGAATATTTACCTTCATGAGCTTTCTCTAAAAGTTAATTACTGCTTGGAGCAAGTTGATTTGGCTGTCTTGAGCTGCCTTTTATTAGTAGAGTCTTTCATTAATTTCCCTCGCTGGATTTGCTGTTAATAGCTGCTTGGTCTCAGGCAGCACAAAGCAGCATCTGTGCCATTGATGGGGGTAGGAGGGGTGACGCCGTTTACAAATCAGCTCTGATTAACATGATGCTGCAGTCTAAGGGGAGCAGCAGCTCTCCTCTACCACCAGCTTCAGGAACATCAGTCGGTGCTACTCCAGCTCCAACATGATCAACTAGTGTCATTTAGTAAAAGGAGGGGACAAAGCAACTTCTCACGTGGCAGCAGAGGGCAACTGGTGTAACTAAATGGAGATGCCAATTGATGCATTGGACAAGAAAATGATTAAACATACAATGAAGTAAACAGAATGCAAAGGCAGCTGCTGCCACTGAAGGCTGTTAGAGAAATGTATCTGACCTTAAAAACATTATTTGAAAATCCAGAACATAAAATCGCATCCATGACTATTTAATTTAACACTGTGCTCCAAAAGCAACTAGTCAGATGCCCAGATATCTGGAGCCAGACCACAGTAGTACTTAGTCCTGTTGTATCCCCACTTTTCATATTGTGGGCTCAATATATCACATCAAGCCTTAGTTTCAATTAACCATGTTTATTCAATACATGGCTTGAATAACTCATAAAAGTTAATGTCCCAGTCTATAAACTACCTGGATTAATATTCTGAGCTACAGTCAGTCTAAATTAATCACATGTGTAACTGTAAGTAAATTCAGTATGACTGCCCCATGTTTAACGCTGCTGCACAGACTTTTGAAGCAAAGCACTGTATAATTGGAAACAATTCACACATCATACTAAGCCATG
The DNA here is from genome assembly GCA_025802295.1 of Psammodynastes pulverulentus. Taxonomy (NCBI): domain Eukaryota; kingdom Metazoa; phylum Chordata; class Lepidosauria; order Squamata; family Psammodynastidae; genus Psammodynastes; species Psammodynastes pulverulentus. The sequence goes on along the minus strand of JAOYMU010000302.1, from coordinate 18,738,323 downwards.
GCTTGTTGAGTAAGCAACTGTGGCTGACTCCTACATTATGCCAAGTTATAAAACTCACAGTTTTCAGTTACTTAGAAAGTATTCATTGGATAATCTTCTAGCAAGGAATGTTCAAACTGACTGTTAAGCCTCATCTATGTGTTTGCCTTTTTGCTCAACAAGAAGCCAATTATTTTTGCGTGGCTGAACAGAGGGGACTGTTTTTGGTGATTCTACATTCTACAACTTAGAGCAGAAGTCCCCAATCTTTCTGGGTATGTAGACCAGCTGGTGATGGTGGCCGGGAGGAGAACAAGGCATGGTTCTGTGCAACTGGCAAGTGCACACATATGCGTGCAACTCTATTTGTGCAAGTGGTGGGTGCTTGAGTACAAAGTTCTATTTGCACAAGTGGAGTTTCTTTTTTTTTAAAATGTCTTTATTAATTTTGTCTTTAAAAACAAAAATGAACAAAACACAAAGAACAATAAAAGAAAACCTATTCTATGGTGTTATATTGTGACATTATCAACTATTTCTACTTACGTAATCAATATCTTACATACAACTTATATCATTGTATATAATTATTTACAGTTCTTAACTTTTATTCCAAGCTCCTTGTTCCTCTTCTCCAGCCAATTATACAACCTATTCCAAATCTTATAATATTCTGTCTCTTCTTTATCTTCTAGATTCAAAGTCATTTTACTCATTTCTGCACAGGTGTGCAGAAATGCACAAATGGAGTTTCACATGCTCACCTGCCACTTGCGTGGCCCAGTTCCCAATGGTCCATGGCCCAATACCAACCTGCCGCCTGGGGGTTGGGGACCCCTAACTTAGAGATCGTACATAAAGAGATCACTACATCACTTACACAGTAGCCAAATTTATTGCTGAACTAATAAACATAAGGCAAAACCCCACATCAAATATAACTTGACAATCATTTTTCTTTTCTCTTAATTGCTTTTATTTGGTTATATCTGTTGCTGATCTCTTGCTGTAACGGAAGCATTTGAATAATTTTTTTTTGGCTTAAAAGTCAGTTTCTTCAAAAAAAATGCACTACTGATTTCAGTTACAACTTTGTTCAAATGCAGTTCTGGATAACATATTTTAAGAAGGATTCAGACAAATTGATACCAGGCCTAATGAAATATTAGAAGTATGATAAACTGGAAGTTAAGTCTTTAAAAGAAAAGAGTTTTGAAGTTTTAAACTGAGAAGGTTCTGCATAAAAAGTGAATAACAGAATAACAGAGTAGGGAGGGACTTTGGAGGTCTTCTAGACCAACCCTCTGCTCAAGCAGGAAACCCTATAGCCTACCCTATTACAGACAAATGGTTGTAAGAAGACGGCAGGGAATGATAGCACTGTCCAATACTCACCCAGAATCCTACTATTGTCCCAGAATGCAGGACTAAGAAAACACATCTTCTCTTACAGCAGAGAAGGGCAACTATTTGCACTCTCTTGGCCTCTGTGTGAATGTCATGTCATCAGAGTGGGTGGAACTAAAATTTTCTCCATGGTATTATTGTTTCCTGCATGTAGAGAATACAAAACTGGTGGTGGTGCGGTGTTAGAAAGCAGTATTGAAGGCTAACTCTGCTCACAGCCAGGAATTCAATCCTGACCCACTCAAGGTTGACTCAGCCTTCCATCCTTCCAAGGTTGGTAAACTGAGGACCCAGTTTATTGGGGGCAATATGCTGGCATTTGTAAACTGCTCATAAAGTGCTGTAAAGCACTATGATGGGAATATAAGTCTAAGTGTTAGTGCTGTTGTTACATTTTGATCAAATTCAATTCATTAGATTTCAACAGACACAAAAGGCATTTGTTTATTCTTTCTTAATTTGGTGGATGAATCATACCAAGAGTTACAGTTTTTCATCTCTCTCTCTCTCTCTCTCTCTCTCTCTCTCTCTCTCTCTCTCTCTCTCTCTCTCTCTCTCTCTTCAAATTATATAAATCTTTCTGAAACTGTCATAGTTTAATAGCTACAGTTAATTAAATTTTTAAAATTCAATTATAAGGACTGTGTGCAGCCATAACAACACAACAAAGAATATGAATCCAAAGAATATTAAAAAAGAGGGTACAACTAATTGAGAAGGACTGTGTAATATTAATGCTGATAACTTATTCAGATAGCTCCTCATTATCAAAATGCAAAGAAAACAATGACTAGATTCATGCACTGCAGTTAGACCTAAGGCACAGTAAGAAATGACATTGATTTTGGCTTAGTGGGTTATGCAAACTAAGTCAATTGTTAGCAATAAGATATATGAAAAAAACATAGCTTATTGCAGTGTGTAGTCCATTCCATGTATTGTCCCGTTGACTATATGTAGACCTGTATATTGATGCTTAGAAATCCCAATTGGGCCAGGCTCTATAGATGCATGAACATTTTTTTAACAATTATACTAAACCTTTGCATTTTATAAAACTCTTTTGGGATACACTGCTGTAAAATGATTATATCTACTAAACTATGTTTGCTGCAAAAACATGGATTTACCTTCCATTTATTTGAAATTGTTAAGCAAGCATTATCAACATGCAAGCAGATAAACTAAAATAAAAAGTACTCTATTTTAGCTTCGCACAATGACTTGAAAAGAGTATGAGTACCTTCTTTCTGTATATAGAGCCCTGGTCCCTTGGTTAAATTTTTTGAGAGTAAGATAGGTGTCTGTCTTTCTTAGTTGTGAACAAGAACTGGCGTAATCTTCCTAGGAACACGTGAGTTGTCATGTATCCTTTTAATCTGCAAAACCCCACAGCCAAATGTACTGTCACATGCTGATTTTCCTTTTCTTTGAGAAAGTAGTTCTGGGATCACTGACGGATTGTTTGCTCTCTTTTTAACACAGTCAAGATGCTGAATGCCCTCGGGTGATGGGAACCAATGGGAACCAAAGCAAGACTGATGACCCAGTTCAAGTTCACCTTACAAAGCTTGAGCAGTCTGGGAGCAAGATTCTAGAAAAGGATTATTCAGACCGGCATTATATTTTTGAATGCATTTTCTTCTTGTGCAGCTGCAAATGTCCCAACACTGAAGATTTTGCACAGAGCTTTAAAAGAGATTTAATTTTCTCCTCCTTTCTCTCTCCCGCTTTTTACTCTTACTATCTAATTTCTTCTATAGCTCTGGACTGTGACGGAACATTTATGTACTCAAACAATGCAGAACAAACATCATATAGGTGACAAAAGGAGGATAAAAAAGCTGCTGTACAAAATCCGAACTCTGTCTCTGACAAACAAAGCCATTTCCTCTTCCTTAAGCTAAATTTTGCGGAAATCATGAATTTTTTAATGAAAGATTTCTGATCTATCTCAAAATAACACAGATATTCATACATTTTTTTTAAAAAGGTACCATCATCATGCCTTCATAAAAAATAGCTCAAGGAAGTTTGTTAAAAGCTGCTGTGTTCAGAAAATATTCCTGTTTTCTACTTAAATAGCAAGAGAATTATATATTATCTCTACAATAAAATAGATCATATACAACAAATATATAGGTGTAATCTGCATGTGAAACACTACGTAAGGGAATGGCAGGCTTGGCACATAAGAGTGAGTTATAACACATAATGCCCAAAGCCTGGGACTAAACCAATATACCAGATATTTGACACGTACCAGAACTCAGATTCAAAGAATGATGAGTGGGATAGTTACTGAATTGTGCCTATAAGGAGTTCATTTGCAACAACACAGATTGATTTGTTTCATTTTAGAACAGGGCATCTCATCTTATCAAGCCTGAGCAGCGGGACATATCTCAGACTTCTTTATGAAAAAAAATTGCAAATACTCTCTTTACTCTGTAAATATTTGCAAATATTGCAAATACTGGTAGTTCTCAACTTACAACAATTCATTAAATGGCCATTCAAAGTTACACTGATCCTGAAAAAAGTGACTTATGACCATTTTACACCGTTACGAGCTTTGCAGTATCCCAATGATCATGTGATCAAAATTCAGATGCTCAGCAACTGACTCATATTTATGACTGTCGCAGTTTCAAGGTCATGTGACCATCTTTTGAGACCTTCTGACAAACAAAGTCAATGGGAAAGCCAGATTCACTTAACAACCAGGTTACTAACTTATCAACTACTGTGATTTACTTAACAACTGTGGCAAGTAAGGTTGTAAAATGGGGCAAAACTCACTTAACAAATGTCTCACTTAAAACCAGAAATTTTGCGCTTGATTGTGATTGTCAGTCGAGAACTATCTGTAGTCTCTTAACTCTAATCTTTTTTTTGAGCAAATTAATCAAAAGAGGTCCAAAGTATAGTCTGATCATGATAACAGATTGATGGAAATATCTTGATTGTGCTAACATAAACACTGCATTTAGTGTTTCCACCTATATGCGTTAGGTCCAATATAACTGGGACATCATTTGGTTGTGAATTGCTGGGCTGCCATCATAACCAGGATGGTAAGTTGAAATTCCCCAGCACCTGAGAACTGGAAACAGAGAGGACAACAGATCAACAACAAACTTAGCTTGTCATTTTTTGGGAATATGCCTGGTTAATAAAGCCAGTATTATCTTTTTTTCTGAAATTTCTTGTCCCAAACTGCAGATGCTATGTCCGTTGAAGAAGATGCAGTGGAGCAGCATCACAGGAACACCACCAAGTCAGTAAGGCTCTGCTCCTCTCTGCTTTGCTTGTCTTTCCTCTCAGGCCTGGAAATCAGGCACAGACCCTGAATTCCCCTGCCAAGCTCATTGCACGCTGCCATCCAATCAGCGGTGGAATCTTCCCAGTTCTGCCCGGTGCAGGCGATCCAGTAGCTAAGAGAAGCCTCCGTTCCGTGGAGAGGAACAGGAAGCAAAAAATACATGTTGGGCCCTCCCACCCACTCTGATTCTTACCTGGTCAGCTCACGTCGAATGTCTCTGCAAGCTCCAGCTGGGGGGCTGGAAAGCGGCGCATGTGCGTTTTTTCAGTGCACACACACGATCCCGAACCAGTAGCTGTGCCGGTTAGATCCCACCCCTGCATCCAATCTTGACTTTTTCCAATCTGACAGCCCTGGTTTCTTTAGTTGCTTTCCAAGTTTAACTCCATACTTCACTTTTTAAATTTCCATACTATTCCTTGACCATTTTAAAGTTTCATTAACTGTATTACTTTCTCTTTAACTTCTCACTTTCATCTTTCCTTTCCATCCATCTATGAAAAACATCAATATTCTTCCACTCTCTATCATCAGTGCCATTTTAAGTCCAGATCTTGCCTTATTCTTAGTTGTGCAGTTAGACTCAGAACCTAAAGATTTCATATCTTTATGTTCTTTGGGTTAGGGTTAGGGTTAGGATTATGTTCTTTGGGTAGAAAAGTATACTACATCATCTAAATATGTTATTGGTGGAAATCTTCCTGTTTAATTGTACTATTAATGTACTATTTTTATGTACATCCATATCAAATCAGACACCTAAATGAGATTCTAAATATATATTTAAAATAAATGGGTGTGTGATGAAACAACCAGCCAATCGCTGATCTAAACATGCTCAGTCTGAAAATTATCAACTAACATTTTGTTAAGGATTCCAGGGTCATGTGAAATGGTGCACTCAAAGAAATCCATATCACACAGGGTGGTACAAAACAGATGTCTGCTCTATAGCTGAGATCCCACTATTGTTTAACATTGGGAAAGCTACAAAGGTAATTACTATGTACTTTTAAAGGGGAAAAAGGGTTGAAAACCACAGTGATTTAGAAATTCTCTTCTGCCAACCTTAAAAAAATGAAGGGAACTCATGTAACAGCTTCAGTTACAATAATGGATTTTGTGCAGAAAAATGTGTATTACTGTTCGATGACAATAAAAATATTCCCATATGAATATTTAGGAAATGAAACGATATAATTCCTCTATTGCTCCTTTTTAAAGTCCTCCAGGTGATGGCTGACAAAAGTCCAGGAAGGTCACATCCATGAATTATAAGCTTTCATCAAAAAAACACAAAAGATTGCTTCATAAACAGAAAGAAGGAAGGAAAGAAAGAATAAAAGGTAACAGCTGCTTTTACCCAGTGCAAGAACAGCATACACACTACAAAACATTCAAAGAGGATGAGTGTCAAACTAGAAGCAGCCTGAATATGTTAGATAGCTTTGGGCAACACCCTCTGTTCTGGGATCAATGACAATATCATTGGCTAATGTAACAGAATGAGGGCCCACTTGATTTAGGAATAGCTCTGGGAAAAGGCTCTGAGCTTTAAAATTAAGATTAGGAAACTATAGCGTAGAAAGTTAAGGGCCAATGGCTGCAAGGAATGTCTGCTAAAAACAGAAGAATTTTATTATGCACCTAGCCTCCCAATGCATTTCAAAATGATTTTGGGTAGTTGCACCCCAGGACATTTATGTTTTCATTTGTTTTGGGAGAAACAAATCCATTTATTCCTGCTCATATAGCTTTGCATCAGTTTAGCAATTTAATAATTCTAATATTTTAATTACACATTAAACACATACATGTCCAAACATACATACATAACAAGTTCATATACCATTAAGCTCCTTAGATTCAAACTTTTTCCATAATTATATTTTTATTTTGAATTATTAACTAACATTTTTATTTATTGATTTTTTATTCAGTTTTATTTTAAGGTTTGGTCTAGGACTGTACATTCTTTAATAAATACTATTGAATAAATTAAGGCCAGTTTTAAATAGTTTTATGGAATGCACTTTCTCTATCACAAATGTGAGATCATTAAGGATAACATTGCAGATTTTTTTAAGAAAAGAGTTAAATGTAGGGCTTTTTAATTGCTTTCAATTATTTTTTGTTTTGTTTTTTGTTTTTGTTTTGTTTTGATATTGGTGGTATTTAGATTTTTATGAAGTTATTTTTATTTGTATTTGTTAGCTTTCAAGAAGTATATAATTTGTACCTCTGAAGATGCCAGGCACTTGATGAAGAAACATCAGGATACCCAGCGCTTTTTTTCGGCACCAAAAGGTGCCGGAACGCTCCCCCCGCGCTCCCCCCGTCGCGCGCTCAAAAAACCCG
>JAOYMU010000302.1:18710692-18730941 GCA_025802295.1 Psammodynastes pulverulentus | reverse complement strand
AAGTAATAGCGCGCGATTGGTCGAGACGCGTCACGTGACGCGGACTCGAAAAATGTGCCGGAACGCAGTACCGCTGCGTTCCGGCAGAAAAAAAGCCCTGAGGATACCAGATAATTAGACCATGACCTATAAGGCCTACATTATCATCACAACTGGAAGAAAAGTTTCCTTCTTTCTTGTGAATTTTTTTGGATCACTTTGATTCCATGACTATAACGTGAAGTATTGTTTTTAACATGTGAGCAACTATTATTACGTTTTCCTTGTTGGTCCTTGGATAATAAGTTGAAAATGAATCAGGGTCCATGGCTCAAATTGAAAGCAGAGCTCCCACTTCATATATAAATCTAAGCAGTTGTTGAAGTCTGCTGACTAATGAATTTAACAGTGCTCAGCTAGTTTATTTGTGTGGCAGTATTAATACAAAAAGGGGGAAATGCAGCCTTTTGGAAGGAAATGCACTTAAAATGCATGACATAAAGAAAATGAGTTCTGGCAGAGCTGAGAGTCTTACCAAGCCTATTTAGCTTTGCTTAGCTGCATTAATAATCATTTCCCGATAAGGTAAGGTGGTGTATAGGCTGCCTTTTATCACGACTGACTTTCCTATCAATGATTAATTTGTATGATGTTCAGGAGCAGAGCTATTTCTGTACTTAGAACAACACTTCTGTGCATATAACACTGCAATTGTACAAAGTGTAAGATAAAAAGAAGCAACTAAATGCAAGGTCTCTCCTTTTGAGTAACATCTCTACCATATTACAGAATGAGCTTTTGATATTAGAACATACATTTAACACAATTTAATTGGATATTATGGTGCAGATGTTAAAAAAATAGGAAAGTATGTTTGTTGAAAAGTCACAGCAGGGTAAAGGGGTAAGGATTATCTAATATCACTTTGGTTTCTCTATTGAAGGTCTTGTTAATGAAAGACGGGAACAGATTTCATTGCATTCTGTATGCTGATTATTGAAGAAATAGTAGATTCCTTTCTTTCCAAAGTTTGTGAGGCCTGATGTTTCTTTCTTAGAGACAGAATGGATCTGAGGATCAGTAAGATAAATGAGGCCTTTTCCATTATCAGTCACCCAGCCTGTCCAAAGGAAAAAACAAAACAAAATGTCATTTCCTTAATGTAAGCATTATATAAACTCTCGTAAAATGCAGAAAAATATTTTATTTATTAAACAAATGTATATGGCTACCCAACTCACACATGGTGACTTGTGACTAGGCAGCTTTGAAAATGTTTCCACTGATTAAAAGTTGCAATATTTTATTTATTAGATTTATATTCCATTTGGTAGTATACATAGCACTTCCTTATCCAATTCTCCCTGGCAACCACCTTGTGAAGTGGGTTGCACCAAGAAAGAGTAACTGACCTAATTACCAAGCAAGTTTCCATGGCTAAAGATGGATTTGAATCTAGAACTATCTTTTGCAATTTGACAGTTCAAATCCCACTAGGCTCAAGGTTGATTCAGCCTTCCATCCTTCTGAGGTAGGTAAAATGAGGACCCAGATTGTGGGGCCAATATGCTGATCCTTTAAACCGCTTGGAGAGGGCTGTAAAGCACTATAAAGTGGTATATAAGTGCTATTGCTATCGTAATCCCTTAGTATTAAAGGCATATTTATTGACACAGTAACAATTAAAAACAGTTTCAAATATGAAGTACAGCAGAAGTAGAATTATATGCTCTTTTGATTTTATGTTCCTAAAATATTTCAGCAGTAAATATTGGTATTGTAACTGGATCAAAGGGCAGAGGACCTCAGGGCTAGAAACTGGGATTTTTATGAGTTTTAATTCTTTTTTTCGCAAGGGCAACAGGGTGAACTTGGGCCAGTCACTCTTTCCCAGAAAAAGAGAAGAAGGCAACAGCAAACTATATAAGTATCAGAAATCAACACTGATCTGAACATACCAAACAAATAGTCAGTGTCGTTGAATCAAGGTTGATTCCTAACAGTAATCCCTTTGATTCAACAGCCATGACACCATAATAACTTTAGTAGACAAATGTCTTCAGACTTATTTTCACATATAAAGACAAATGGCATCTAAATTATTTATGGAATCTACTTATGAGAAATTACTTAGAGCTTAAGTGAAATGGACATTAATCACTTGCATCTTCCAATCAATAAGTTAAAACTTTTGCTGCTATCGGGCTGCTTTTGAGATACATTAATACATTCTCCTGTCTGCCTGCCAACATTTTTCTTTTTCCTCTCATCTTCGTTCCACGTGATTATTTAGCATTCTATGGCCACTGAAATTAGAACTCCAAATAGTCACATGATGAAGGTATGCCTGTTCAAAACAAACCTCAGCTTTTAATAACCCATTCCCCTAATAAAATGTTAGATTTCACCACATGATGGCTGCATGTTTACAAACCTTGTAAATCGACCACCACATCTGTGCCTTGGGAAAATTCGTAGCAGAAATGACCATATGCAAGTCCATATTCTGTGGCTTTGTACTCCAATTTTACTACATTGGTGTTGTTGGATAACTTCACAAATTCTCCTAGAATGTAGGGTTCCACGGTTACACATCCTTGGATAGATTTGCCTTCTAGTATCTGACAAAGAAATAAGACAGCTACAGTATGAATAGTATTTCCACATAGGTACTGTCCACTGTTTTCATGAGGACATTTCTCCCTTGTCTGAATTCCTCATAGCCTTTTATTTTCTCCTTACCAAGAGTACCACCGATGGAATGTAAAAGATTTGTGTATGGATGTTTTGCTCATACAGTCTTTTGTTGAATTCTGTCACATAGTACTGAGCTGTCATTTGCCTTTCCACATCATTGAAATGGTATATAATCTCTTTTTCTTCTTTGTATTCTTTGCCAACATACCTAGGGATAATGTAACACAGCACAAATAATATTCTCATACCATGATAATATCACATGTTTATTTACAAAATGTGTTCATTGCTCTTCTCCGATAGCAGCTCAGGTGTGACATGCTATATATATATATATATATTTAATATAAACACATTAAATATGATCTAGGCAGAATGACCCTATGAATAACCTGGAAGATTTTCCGTAGCTGAGCAATCACTACCTTTTAAGTCAGTCTGGATTCATGGTAAAAAAGAGATTCTGATCCTCCTTGTTTTCCTTTATTTCCACTTGTACCTTTTAATTATTATTTTTTTCCAAAAGAAGGAAAAATGCTGTATGACTGATATAAGCTTTCCTCATGTTTGGAAAGTGTCTAAGAAAATAGGGATGTAACCATATGCAATTGATGGGCTATTGGAATACTCTAGTAGTGGGAAGAGGGCAAAGGTTCCAACATTATTAAAAACGTGGATAATATTGAAGGAAGACTTCTCCAGGAAGTGGTTTTCCTGTGGAGGAAGAGATTCATGATAAAATGAATCGCTGGAACCCCCAGGATTCAGGTTGACCCAGGATATCTGCTACCTTAATGTTGCCCTTTCCCTAATTCAAGTTCAGAAGCAACCTGGTCTGGCAACTGAAACCTCTACACTCATCCTTTGATAATATGGGTGCTGTGAGTACTTTAAATCAGCAATGCTTCTACTGCTGGGTAATTCTGGGAATTGAAAATGAAGTATATAATCTAGAAGGTACTCAGAAAGGTTATCCCAAGAAGCAGATGTGGGAATCAAGTAGTGACAGACTGCTCGAGTTTGTGTTGTATTTGCCAGTTATCCTAGGCTGCTAAAATAATATGTAGCCTCAGCAATGGTGGAACACTTTACTCTACAAAGGCTGAAGTAAGATTCTTCTACCAGGAGCCCTGTACTATATGTAGTCAAATGCAACATACTATGGAGCGTGAACTTTTCCAGATCGTATGTTAGCTTGAGTCATACCTTCCCAGGGTTTCTTCTTGGTGCAGAAAGTGGATCCAAAAAGCATTCCTCTGCTTGCCTTTCTTTGCCACACTCAAGTTATCTCCGATATATGCAGCTGTCTCCTGAGCTGTCCACAGCCCAGATATTGTAGAATATTTCAAAAGAAGAGCATCTAGAGAAAAAAATGAAGTGACAGAGCTACAGTATGTCACATGTGCTTTCACAACCTGATCTGTACTGCAGCATAGTGCTATCAGCCTCATATGTGCACAGAAAAGCAAAACAGGATTAATTGCTTTGGACTGAGAAGATATTTTTCAATAATATCTTGCCGATGACTACAGATTTAAAAACAACTACAGTCATGTCCCCAAAGGAAGTATATTGTACTGTATATGTTAACTACAAAAACACTAAAATCAAAACAAATGATTCTGCAGCCGATAAAGAACATTCTTTGAAATACGTGAATATCAGTATTTAGATTCTGCCTCTCATTAAATCATTAAGTTTCTTTACATCTTACATTTTAAGAGTATAAATACGATACAAAATCCATAGAAAAACAATTGTATCAAACGTAACAGCAAGATCTGAATTCAGAAGTCTTGAACTTTTCTTAGCTTCTGCAGCCTCATTTCTTTTCCTTTAGTTTTGAATGAAAAATAAATTTTATTCAACTTTACATCAACATTTTGATGAAATTCGCATTGGCAGGGTATGAAGCTTATGTGTTTAATTAGCTTCAATATAGGCATAGAGTGAGTATTATGCCCTTCACTGTACTACCCTCTTTCCAGCAATGGACCACAAGATTCCATATAATCATCTGACATCAGCAGTCATAGAACTTCTGTATGTGTGGTCAGCTGCAGCTTTGAGAAAGGGGACTCAGCAAAAAGAATGGAGAAGCCCCTGGAACTGGCATTCTATGTGGTAGCATGGAGAGAATAGCAATAATTGCATAATGCCCCTCCAATTGATTATGTGATTGGTTTTACATAATATGTAGACTATTACCACATTTGCTCTGCTACAGACAGTTGTAGTACAGGATAGATCCTGGATTTTGATATTCATATATTAAGATAGAAATTGGGGGAAAAAAGAAATACAAATTCAGAATGAGGCTAGACAATATTGACTGATATTTATCCCTCAACATTTGGTGGTAAATATGTAAAAAAAAATAAGCATAGGGCTATCTGCTGGCCATAGCAGTAGGTCCTACTGAGCTTCTGATCCCAAACAGGGTGGATGTGCCGGTAACCCTACCATGAGTCAAATGGTCCAAATTTATAAACCAGTATGAAAGTGCCAGGATGCAATCAACTTCTGTCTCTGAAAATAGCATAGATTTACTGGGATGAAAATTCCTGGAGCAAAGATAATAGCTTAGGAAATGTGACTTACTGTGTGTTTTATGCAGGAGGTTTGGTTTAAAGAATCCTGTATTCTTCATTCTCTCAACTACCCAAGCATGTTCAACACCTGAAAACAGCTTGTTATAATCATCATTGCTCAGAATACGAGCTTGTTGCATTTGTTCTTTGACCATGCTAATAAAGGAAAAAGAGCTTTCACTAGAATTCATTAAGGGAGGACTTCCCAGTTCAGAAAAACTACTGGAAAAACTGGGTCCTTTGTCCCATGATTTCAGAGAGCTTGAGCTGTGGGAGCTATTTAAAATGCCTCTCATATTTTCACCTTCATCTTCTTCAGTTGTAGCACAATCACTAGAATGATTTGAAACTTGCTTGTTGCCCCATCCTAATGAACAACTTGGGGTCTCAGTCCTGTAATTTTGTGGATCTTTTATTATACCTTCATTGGTACAATGGTCTGTTAACTCTCTTCTATCATCTGAAACCAGCTCCCAGTCATCTTCTGCTTGTGTTTTAACTTCAGATATTTTAGAGGAGCATCCTGTTAACATCATATTGGCAGATTGGTTAATCCACTTTTGTACAAAATGGTCACATTCAGCTTTTAATACATTGTTTCTTATAGAAGCAGGTATTGTCTTTTCACTGGGTAAATCTGGATTCATGAGTGAATCTTCCATTCCATCTTCTGTTTCTCCTTCTAAATCAACTATTTGCCAATGATTTCTATTTATTGGGCCTGCATCTCGTGTATGGTTTGCACTGTCTTCAATGCTTCCTTTTCCAATACTAGAAATAGTAACTTTGCTGCTGTCCTTGGTTCTGGAAACCTTCCCCGAAGAAATTATTCCAAAAGGATCTTTTTCAGATGTAGAACTCATTACTTTAGCTTGTTTGGAGTTGCTGCTACTAGCTCCTCTGGGTGACTGTTTTGAAGCATCCATTTCTGCCTCCATATGTTTCTTTCTTAAATTTGGGTCCAATTCTTTTGGTGTATTAGTGAAAGGTATGCTTTTCGGAAAAGGATGCTTTAAAGAACCCGTGTCATTTTGAGAACGTTGAAGTGTAACTTTGTGTATTTTATTTGTTAACAAACAAAGATCACTTTCTTGAATTTTCTTTTCAATATCTTCAGGCAACTCTGTAGCGTTCTTTGTCTTCTGCTCCTTATCTTGGGGTAGATCATTTTTATTATTGACAATTTCTTCCCAACTAGTATTGGAGCTGGATCTAGACAATTTGCTCCAAGTTCCCAGTTCACTAAAGACTTTATTCCCACTTTGGGAATCAACTGAAATCTCACCAGCTTTGTTTTGATTATCAGAAGTTTCACTTTCTGTCTGTTCATCAAGAGAAACCTTCCTTGGAACAATGTGAGCAATTTTCTTTCCCATTTGGTCTTTAAGGCCATCGTGTCTTTTCCTTGCTTTCTGTGAAACTGGGATTGCTACACTGTGATTTTCATAATGAGAATTTGCTTCAGTAGCACATACGGTATCCATATTTCTGGTTTCGGTCTTCAAAGTTGTTATACAGGCTCTTGCCTTCCCTTTTCCTGGTCTAATTTTATGATTTCTGCAAGTAGTTTCAAAAACATCAGAGACTGATTCATGATGCTGAAAATACATTCTGAGAACCTCCTCAAAGCTCAAATCACAATCCAGAACCTCTTTTTTGACATCTGTTTTGTAGCAATCAGGAATGTAGGATTTGGCATCTGAATTAGGAAAATGTTGCACTTGTAATTGTTCTTTAACTGACATGACCAGGGACATAATGTCTTTAGCAAGCAGTTCTTTTTCCTGCTCTTCATTTTGAAGTGCATAACTGTAAGCATAAAGCTTCTCCAAAGCTTCCTGGCACAACTGATTCACCTGATTAAGGCTCTTGCTTTCCCCATACAGCCGCTGGTGTACTTTGGCAAGGGAGAAAGCTGCTTTGATAAAACTGTGGAGCTCCTGTTTGCTGGTGACTGGTTCTTTGTCCTTCTTGCTCAATAAACCAATTTCAAAGGACTCCTTTGCTTGTAATAAATAAAATGCTCGCTTTTCTGGAGGACATGCACTCGAACAGCTGTAAGTTAGCAAACACATTCCCCGGATATTCTGAAAAATAAATACAGTGGGAATGAATAGGATTTGTCAAATTCATGTATCTATGTATGTATGTATGTATGTATGTATGTATGTATGTATGTATATATGTTTCAAGTCCCTTAAAAATCTATTCCAGCATGTAATCAGAATTGTTTTCATTGATTTCAGTTGATTATAGCTTCTACCTTTAGTGAAACATTATTATTAGTTTTATTTGAACATAAATTTATTTAGCATATCATTTTAAATCACTGCTCATCTTTGTAGAAAAGGAGGGAGCTTAGAGGAAAACAGTAAAAACATCTTCAAAAACATTAAAAGAACATACTCAAACAAGAATGGGTATAATTACAACAGAAACAGATAAAACATACAAATGAAAGATAAAAAACATCCAAATGTTGAGTTAATCTTGCAAGCTGCCCGGAGTGATATGACTGGTGGTGTAAACATGTGATGAATGAATAAATAAATAAATAAATAAACAAATAAATTACATATGGGAATTATATGAAATATGAAAGAAACTACATTTTCTACTCCAGCATCAAACCACATTGCTTCTACTCCAGAAGCAAGATTAATAATGTCTTGTTAATTTCAACTTATTGATAACTAAATATGGATTCTAACAGAAACTATACTTATCCTATGGTAAATGCCAGTGAAATAAATGGAACATGCTTTTATCTATCTTTCTGAACTTCAATATTAATTCAGGCAATAGCAAATAATTGTTTAGAATAACTCATAACTGTTTAGAATAAAAAGCTTGTCCCTGGGTGCAGTTTAACTTTCTGCTTTGTATTTCATTCATTTCATATGCACTAGAAATGTATATTATAACTTGAATTCCAAGTATTAGCTAGGCAGGAGCATATTATATCAGTAGACAAAAACTGTTGTAAAGAATTTTCAGAGTGGAAGAAAATAGGAATGCTGAACATGGTACTTACAACTGCAGTGAGCACAAACAATGGTGTGAACTGACTCAAGACTGCAGCCAGCTTGCAAGCTTCGGCAGCTGAAAGTAAACGATGATCACATTCTTTAAGAAGGTTCTAATAAAGTAACAAAAAGAAAATGAACATTGAAAGATATTTGTTTTGACAGTTTTAAATGCATATTTTATATGACATAGACTCAATTGCATCTCTTGATTCAGAGACAGTGTATGAAAAATAATAGGTTTGAATTACAAACTATTTTGTTTAAATAAGAAGCTAAAGATTGCTAAATGTGCCAAAAGCAGTATATGATAGCAATAAAACATGTAGAATGATAAATGGAATTCTTACAGAATGGTTCAATATTGAACTGGAGTAATACATATGTGTGTAATATCATCTTATTTGCTTAATGTATTTCTGGTTAAATAAATAAGAAATGCTGATAGTATGTTGGGTGGAATGAGACATTAATGTATCTATATTTCAGTAAACAAATAATTTATAGTGAATGTAATATAAGTGTGTCTGATGCAAATAGAAATAAAGATTTGAAAATTAATTTATTAATGGTACTTGCATTGGAATTAGAAAATGGGATCAATTGCAAAGTATACATAACTGGTAATAACTGGAACAAGTATTTGTCTTTTTACATAGCATTTAAAATAAATGAAAAAATGAATGGATTTTGAGTGATGAAAATGTTTGTAGAAAGGGAGTGGATACTGTTTGGCTGGTTGTAAGGAAAGAAAGTTGGTTGAAATAAGTGAAAAATAGCTATAGGAACACCTTGCCTACTTTGTTGTACAGAAGGGAGATGGGTACATGCAGGTAAACATAAAAGGAAGTTGGACACGAGGCAATGGAAAAATTAAGAAGGGTGTATGATGAAACCAGCAATATAGCACGTGATCATGAATAAATGGGTAATGCACAAATGTGGCTTGAATACAAATATCAATAAATAACGTAAACAAAAAGATGGGCCAAACAATGAAAATGATGAACTTCAAACACAAAACAAATACCGGTATATAAAACAAAGGTGAATGGGTTGAGAGGAAGGGTGGAGTTAATGGAAGTCTTGAAAAAAAAGGTGAGAAAGAATAAAAGGCTAAATATGTGAACTGTATGAATGTGGCAGAAACAAGAATGGTTAGCAAGGAAAGACAGCTATAAAGCGATATGATGAATGATGTTGATATAAATTAGTTTTAGCTAAGTTTACTTTTCTTTTTTCTTGTTTAATTCCTTTGGTTTATATTGTTTGTTCCTTTTCTGTACTCTGCATAATGCTTGCTCCAAAACGTATGTATGTATGAAAATTAGTTAAATCAGGTTCATCTCTGCTGTAAAAATAGTTACCAGGCCAAGCTGAGAATTGTTTTTAAATCTGATGTAATTATCTTCACTCATGGATATAAAGATGTCTGCCAAAATACCCAGTGAGGTAGCTATTCCCTAAAAAAGAACATATATGAACAATTATATATATATTTATTTGGGGTTTGTTTCTATTTTAGGCTACTTAAAACATGTCAAAAGAAAAAAGAATGACATCTAAGGCTCTTTATCTACCTAATTCTACTGGGACAAGGAAAACCAGCATTTTTTCACCAGTCAGGAAATATTAAAATATATGTTTCTGAAGAAAATTTACTTTTTTGTTACAACAAATTTGAAACAATCTATATTCTTCCATTTGTGAGCAGATCTGATCATGAAGATTACAATAAAGTACAGAAGTACAGTAGTTGAACAAGATGAACTCTGAAGACACCAGTAAATAATAGAGAACAGTGATATTAGGTATTTAAAGGTTTTATGCCTGCTGAACCAACTAAAAATTAATTAGACATATCAATATTTTTTCCAGATTAGTAGAGAGCTGAAGAATACTAATAAACTAACTCATATTGCAGATGCAAATATAGAAATAAGGAAATATATTTAAATTTCACAATTAATTCTCCATCCAAATCACCTGCCATTCTTCAATTATTCCAAATCAGTAATTTCTCTTCAATTAATTTACCTCTAATTAATTTTCCACACTGATCCTGCTCAAAATTAAATTTGCCTTCAATTAATCACCCCCTTTCATCTTAAACTAAATTGCTTTAAGCTATAAATGGTAGTGTCATATTTTTGTGGTAGTGGTGGCATATATGCCTGCTTGTGTGCATGAATCCAGGAAATTCATGTCCATGTTCTTCCAGGAACACTATTTCTTTCTTAGATATATGCATCTATATAAAGCAGGACCTCAAACCTTCAACAGCTATTTCACTTTTTAAGATCAGAAAAGAGAGACAAAACTGTCCCTTAGTTGTCAATGGTTCAAGCACCAAGGGATTGAAAGAACATGGAATTTTGCCTCTTCAAAATAAATGTTCTTTATGAAGCAGTCTGTTTCTTTGTAGTCATTTGAATGTATACAATCAGTGTTCAATATGTCCATTTTTAATATGAGCTTTTAATAAGCACACAAAGTGCTCGAACATAGGGCATGACTGGGTAGGAAATATTCAAGGTGTCAAAAAATACATTTGTTACCTTCTTATCTGGCTGGGGAAGTGTAAAGTACCCCAAAATTGAGGCCCAAATCAACTCTGCTGCTTCATACCACATCCCTAAAATACAACACACATAAACAAGAGTTCATTTTTAAGACATTTGTTTTATTTTTCAAAAAGAGTTTTACTAATGATGAATATTGGAGCCACTCACAAATTCTGATGACAGGGGCTGAACATTTCATGATAGGAACAAATACTGTCAATGAGTATTTATTCATAATTTATTTGTTACCTTTTAAACAAAGCCTATTTTATATAAATATCTACATCTATTTTTCTCTCTATATTAAAAGACAGCAATTACATATCAACATAATGCAGAACAGGCTGTGTATTAGAAATTATACCAAAACTTCATATTTCTGTTAAGAAATATTTTTTAATATGAAAAACCTTTATTCATACTGGAAGATTATTTTGTTTGTGAATGAATATCTATATTAATACCTTCAAGTCAGTCCTGAAGCTTGGCAATGACATGGAATCCATGAAGTTTTATTGGCAACTATAGATAGTTTGCAACTACCTACTTCCTACACTGTTAGGGAATGACTGGCCCAAAGTCATCCAGTTGACTTTAGTGCCTAAGGCAAGAGTAGAACTCTAGTCTTCTAGTTACTAATCCAATGTCTTTAATCACTACATTAACTGGCTCTCAGAAGATAATTGATGCTTTGTTATTAATGTTACTATGTGCAACTTCTTATCTCCTTAACTATTTATTTATATAGATTGGGTTTTCCAACAAGTTCATCCACATGAAAAAGTTACTATGCAATCTATTCCAAAGTTGTAGTTTTGGAACAGCATAGAGATTTTTAGATTTATTACCCAGTTTCTGTAGAATCTGTCCTCTGATCTGTATACAGACAGATTGAACAAGAATACGGTCACTTTCTTTACAGTACTTCCATACTCCTAAAAAGCAAAAGCAAAAGGTCAGTAAAATGTCATTCAGAGCTTTAAAGACAAGGAATAAATAATAGCAAGACTAGAATTTAACACTTGGTTGAAATTAACAGTCCTTGTTTTACAGCTAGTTGTTTTGTAACTTAAGCTCTGGGAGACCTCAAAGACATAAATATATGATTATTTTATATTTTATTTAATGACATATTTATCATTGGATATAATTACAGTGGTATTTGGTTATATCTTTCTGCAAAGACTCATTAATTAACACACATATTACAGTTCTTCAATGAGCTATTAAAAATGAGGATGCATTAAAATTGGTTCCCAATGTTAATGCAAGGTGAAACATGAAAAATTGAAGAAGTAAAACCAAAATGAAGTTTTTCTCCCAACAAATTAATTTATAAGGAAAATGCATCCAAAATTATTTGCATATCCCAGTATATAGGCCATAACTAACAATAACTGGAATGTATCAATTAAAAAGGAAAGAAGTATAAAAACCATAATTTATTTACCTGTTGCCCCATTGTCAATAATAAGACTGCTAAGAATATATTCAGCCTTCAATAATTTACCTAGAAATATTAAATATTTTTGTTAAAATCAACATGATAGGGCAATGTCACTTCATGAGTAAGGTTTCTTTAGTTGAAATGATCACCAGGGTGAATACAGACAGTTGCACTGCTTCACATACAATTACACACATGCACCAACTTTGTGATAATAATTTTTCACCATGTTTGACATAATTATAGGCTTTCTTCTAAATAACCGTGGCTTCCCTTTAGTGAAAAATGGCATATGGGGATCTACTTGTTAACTTGGGCTATAGTGTCTTGTAATTATAATGTAATGATCAGGACCCACCTTAATGTAATGATCAGGACCCACCTTAAGTTAGGCTGTAACTAAGCAGCAGCCTCAGTCTCACCCTGTTAGCTAAAGCTGCAGTTTATTTGGGAGTGAGCCCTACTGAAGACAATATATTAAACAATGAGATAATGTACAATCTTCAAATGCTTAGTTGTAGAGGTGATATTCTACCAGTTCGCACCAGTTCAGGCGAACCGGTGGCAAAAAAAGCTGCCATTTGGGCGAACTGGTAGCAAAAAAACCTCCAATGATCAGCTGAACGGATCAAAGAATTCTCTCAGCTGATTGGTGTGTGCACGCACAGAAGGGGGTGTGCACACACAGAAGGGGGGCGTGCATGTGTGTACGCAGAGGGGGGAGTGTGCGCACGCACACACTCAGCAAACCGGTGGCAACACCAGTAGGAACCCACCACTGCTGACACTGAATTAAAAGAATGAACAGAGACCTATCTCTCTGTTTTGTTGACATATCTATTTTTCAGACTTGCCAGAAGAATGCTTTAAAAGACATTTTGTTCCAAAATACAGCAATTTACCCCTCAGTATTTATGTTAAAATTTTTAAATTTAGTAGCTGCAGTGAGCCAGAACACACATTTGTGGTCAGTTGGTTGTAGATAGCTAGCTCCTAAATGAGAAAATCTGTGCTGTGATTGGTTGCTATGGGTGTGGAGGAGTTTCCTTGTTTCCCGCCTTTTTTTTCCCTGTGTGCTCTGTGTGTTCTGTAATTTACCTCATGATGCTCCTGTTTGCCTGACTATCTAATTTGGTGTATATATAGATATACAATATTTATTTATATAAAACAAGTTTGTGTCAGTGTCTCTGATTCAATTTGGACACCTGCTATGCAATTCTTTGACAGGTTATGGGTCCAGAAGCCCCCTGAAAAGCTAGTACTATTTTTCTGAGGTGAATGTTTCTTCATGAGCCTGAAGATGATTGGCAGGGAGCAGCCTTTCGGCAACCAAAGCTCTAATTAGTGTTTTCCACATTCTTTTACAATTTTCTCCTGCTTTTCTTCCCCATTAGAAACTTTGTGTTGGCAAAGTGCATGGCATAAAGAAATGTCACCTTCAGAAAGAGACAAAGTATCCTCTTGAAAGTCAAGTATCTTCTAATTGGAAATGGGCTAAGAAAATGGAGAAAGGGTCAAGGGGTTTGGAGACAGCATTTCATTACCTGAATTCATAGAGATGCGAGCCTGACGGATAACCAGCTGAGGGGCAATTGGTACCGTAGGCTCATGTTGATGCATCCGTTTGACAATTTGGAGAAGCTGACTGGAAACATCAACCCAGTATAAAAACCGGTCAACCAGAAATGCAATAGCAGTTGCTGTCAGATAGTCTTTGTTGGCAATGGAGGTTTTTAAGCAAACCTGAAAAGAGGACCAAAAATATGTGAATAGGAACAAGCTGCCCTAGGAAACTCGTTGCAGAGGATGATCCATAAAATACACAATTCACCAGGAGATAGAGACGGTATCAAGCTGCAATATTTGTTCACTTATTTCTCTGAAAGATGTTTACGCTTCCCTTGAGATGCAGAAACTCCCAAGGCAAAGTTGGGATGTATTTTATCCAATGCAGAAAACGAATAGAAAAGGTGCAAAGGGACTTAAATAAGACTGTACACAATATGATATACACATCTGGAATAGCAGTGTAATATTTTACCTTTGTGTGCAATGACATTTTTCAGGTTCACTCAGCTTGTTAACCAACATTAGGTGAGAAACTTAATCATGTAAACAAATATATAGATTGTACTAAGCTGCTAATGTCTGTTGATTAAGCCACTGTAATCTGTTATAAAGTATGGTTGACAAAATACAGAGACTGAATTCACACCACAGGCTAAGCTAAGCCACCATATGGTTTAAGCATAATGTGAACCTAGGTATTAAGTTCATCTACAGCTGAAAAAGTTAAGTTTGGTTCTCACTAAAATCAATGGGCTTAAATTGTGGTGAATGTATCATACAAATTTTAATCAGAACTAAGAACTGTGCACAGCATCTCTTCACATAAGTGCAAGAACACTTCCTTCCAGTCATGAGAATTTCACCACGTCTCCTCTCCTTATAAAGAAATGTTGATAGCAGACTCCCTTTCACCATAGTGAGTGAAATTTCCCTGCATGCTATTAGCAGGAATGCAGAATATATGTTTACTCACAAGATCAGGGTGTTAATTACTTTGAAGTTTGCTCTTCAGATGATTTAGGCAATAAACTGATTCTTTTTGAGGATTTTTGAAAATAAAATAAAATGTGGCAATTGAAAAAAAATTGAAAAATCGAAAAAATTAAGAGGCGTGCATAAGTGCACCAACGTGCCTACTGTCCCCTGCCCTAATGTTCTCTCTTATTTGTACTCACTTCATATATTCATAATTATGTTTATACGTATATCTATTATCCAATGTATACTTGACAAAAAAATAAATAATTGTTTTTTTAAAAGGATTCCCCTTTTACACATACTTTTCACTATGGGAGGAATTCCCCATCTTGAAGCACCTGTAAATTGATACTGCCTAGGTATAAATTCTTCACCGTGCTCCATCTATCATATGTATAAGCATCTATCATTGCCTAATATATATTTTCCCCTTTGCATCTTGCCTTCCTTTAAGAAACTGAAACACAAAAGCATGGGAGAGGGTGACCTGCCAGACAAAAGAGCCTTTGAGTTCCTAGGAAAAGGAGATGTGAAGAAGGGTAGGAGGAATCCAAGTGGCCCTATTATTTCCACTTGCACTAATTAGACATTTTTCTGTCAGCTATTGAGCACCGCTGAGAGGCCAAACTCACTGAATTCATTTCTAAAGTGTTTACAGAAGTTTGCATCTGTTTGTGTCTCTTCAGGAGGAAAATAAGCACTTCAATAGCATTGTGAAAAAAATCTATACCAAGTTTCCCTATTCTGGGAGGCTGGGCAGCTGCATAATTTAACTCTCTGCTTTAACGCTGAAACCTCTTGTAACCCTCTTCAAAATCAAGTTGACATAAAACAGGGTAAAGTCAAAACAGGGGAAGAATATTGTCTATTTTTCCCCCTTTCCTTCAAGGTAAGGTGGTACTTCACTCTGATAAATTTAGCTTGATATCAGTTGTTGATATTATACAACTTTTTTCTGGTCTCTCTCAACAACATACTAAGAAAATATTTGACTATTTCTTTGCCTATGGAATCATACAACAGCATTTAATCTACAACAAAACTGTAAAATAGATATATATCAGACTTCTTCTCCCTAAAAAATATTTAAACGTTCAGGCAAAAAAAGCCCAGGCAAATTCTGGGGACAAATCTGAAGCAATTGAACAACGATTTCATACTTAAAGCTTAATAAAGCAACTAATTTCTTCCTCTCAAAATCATTGGCAGAGATCTAATAAAATTATTTCCCACAGGAGACAATAAATTCTGTCCAATTCAATTCTGTTGACTCAAAGCCTATCATAAATTCTTGGTCTGCCATCATTTCTTTAAAAAAATCTATGTGCTTCTAGAATCTTCTTTTTTGACAGATTAATGCTGAGTTATAGCAAAGCTAGCTTCTCTTTTTGACAGTATCATGCAGAAGCATGATGTAGCTGGAAGGATGGTACCCTAGTTCAAATGTTCCTATTCACACAGATTAAGAAATTCTAAGAAGAGTTTATCTTAATGAGGCTAATGAAGGGATTGAAGTCTTCCCTTTTAGATAATCTGGTCAATAAACTAGGATTGGATTTAATAGTGTTAAGGAAAAACAACCTATCTTGGTAAACTTATTTTTCACTTTCTCTAGTTATAATTAAAACTACAGTAGCTATAATCTAATAATTTTGAAAGCAAACCAGTAATTGTAATTAAAAGAAAAATAATTTCTTGTGTTACAATCAAATAAGGACTATGTATACTGACAGAAAACAGGGAAAATATTCTGATCATTTGGAAATGTATGGTATATGTTTATACACTATATCAGTATAATCAAATAAATGATTTATATTATTCCTTCCATACCGTATATGCATAATATGTAAGCTAAGAATAGCTGGTTTCTATATGACTTTCACATAGAATTATTATGACTTTTGAAAGCCATCATGCAACGATCTATTATAGGTTTTTCAAAACCCATTAAGATTATATCTTACAATTTATGCTCAACTCCTGGAGTCTATGTGCAAACATTCATAAATTTTCTTTGCAGTAGTACAGAAATGGCTTCTTATTGGCTTCTTCCATGCTTTTTCAAATTCCCAGCCTAGTTTACAGCCTTGATATTTCTTGTAGTCTCTGATCTAAATATAAATCAGGTCTGACTCTGTACAGCTTTGCCAAGTTCAGGCAGGTGCTGCCACCTGCTGTGGCAAAATAAGTTTGTACTGCTAATGAAACCAAACTACTGTCCTTTACAATGGTATCGTCCAGAGCATGTAGTTGTGTTAGCGCTTCTGTATTTGAATGCTTCTATTCACTATATAATCTCAGTAATTTCTTTGCAGTTTTGAAGCAAAACTAGTTTTGATCTTGCTGGTTTTGTTTCCAATTCCACACATATGTCCACCAAATTAATATAATTTCAGATAAACCAATTTAAAATTGTAATTGTAGCATTTTTGTTAAAATATATTAGAAACCATTGATTCAGTAAATGTAAACAGCCCAACCTTTTTAAAAAATACAACTTAAAGAGGATGGATAGGGGAAAAAGTTTTTGTATTCATCATGGCTACAGAGAGGAATAAGTATGCACTCTGCTTGAACATCTGTTCAATGTGTGAATGTAATTGAATTTAGGGCACAAAGGGAACTTCATGGCTAGAGAACTGAAGAAGGTGAAAATGGAATTAGATTTGCAGAATTCTATGTTAATTAAAATGTTTGCATCTGGATATGTGTGCAGATTGGGGATGAAATAAATGTTTTCCCAAAGAGCTTTTTTTTAACCTTATTTTAGTGATTTAAATCTTCCAAGTTTCATGGGATTCATAGTTTCATTTCTAGTCTCAAGCATTTGCCAGAAAAACTCCCACTTCTTCAGAAACACCTGCTCCAGTTATTGTTATCAATATTACAAATACAAATAGAACCAATGTCTCCTAAAGTCCTTTGCTGGTTCTGACTCTGTATGTCATAATGGCTCCCCATTAGAGACTGAATCACCATCACCAAGTTCTCTAGGAGTTTACAGCTTTACAATATTAAAAGCAAACTGGTTTTTGCATGATTATAATTCTGCAAGTTATGCTTTCTCATTAAATTCAAATTTTGAAATAAATAAATTTGAATCTCAATTAATGACATTGCAAATCGCAAATATTTTTAGAATATTTCAGGAATCTTATTTTCAGAAGTGTGCAGATTCTACCACAGTACATGTAGCTTAGCTGCATCAACAATGAGGCTGATTTCAATGGGTTTTTGGCAACTCTAGCTTGTGATCACAAAACACTCAACTAGAATCAACACTTGGCTATGAAAAATCTAGATTCCCAAATAGGGACATCAATGAAGTCTCTTTGACCTATCCTTTGAAGGGAACTTCTCCCATTTTGTGACTATTTTTACCTTCTAGTATGGAGACAAGGTATAGCTGCTAGCACAATGGTTGAGGCATTAGGTTTAGTTCAGAAGGATCAGGTTCAAATTCTTCTTAAATCACAGAAGCTAATTGGGTCACATGGATAGTTACTAGCTTTCAACCTAGCTATGCAACAGAACTATTATAGGAAGAACTGGAAGAGGGAACCATATTTACATAATTTTGAGGTCCTGGGATAAAGGCAGAATTACAAAGCTAGCAAATAAATAAAAATACGATTATGCTAGCCCTGATGGATATTGTCTCCTAAAGTGGAAAAACAGGCAAAAAGTAGGGTGGGAGGGAGAAAGAGTTCAAAAATAACAATTGAAATAAATAATTATAGCAAATAAGAGTAAAAACTGAATGCTGAAGAAATTCTAAGTTGGTAGTTAAAATTCAAAATGTTTGGGCTTTTTTTGAATAACCCTTCAAATAACTTTAATAACTATTAAAAGTGTTCTTAGTGTCCAGAGAGACCATATTGTCTGCATTTTATTGAATCAATTAAACATTTATTATCAGATACATTAATCTGAATTTAAATTAAGGAATGAGAATTACGTCCAAACCACTTAAAAGAATTCATGAAAATTTTTGCTAAGAGTTACCATATCCTCCTTTCATTTCAAATTCCTAGCTAAAAGTTCCAAAGTGAAAATCATGAAGAGAAAAAAAATATTGCAGGGTACACATCTCACTCTACCAATTTTTGAAGATTGATAAAAACCAACATTATATGGGGATTCTTTCCACTCCCTGCTAGCTCCTCCGTGTCTTTTATGATCGTTCTCATTCTGCTAGTTTTATATAATAGGATTCTGCAGCCAATGCCAAGCCGAACTGTTTAAAAGGCAGATGTAAGCAGCCCCAATTGCTTTGCATACTCAGCCAAGCAGTGGTCTGCAAACAAAGCTTGGCTTGTAACAATGCAAGGCTAAGTCAAATTTTCAGACAGGAGACCCAAGTGCTCTCACAGAGATACTTTGAGATCAGGGAAGCTACTCAAGAAGTAAGATGCTGCATGCTGTGAATAAGGACCACAAAATCTGGCCTTCCAGAATAATAAACACTTCATTCAAGGATCCCAGAGCATTTACAGACACTGGTTCATTCTGGTCGAGAGCTTATTCTAAACTCACCACTTTAGAATAAACCCAGACATAATATGTTAACTGTTTTTCCCAACAATACCAACAAAGGGTTATTTGTGTCTCTGGGAGAATTAAAATAATTCTTCAAATCATATGAAAACAGTAAAAATTTCATTTTTAGCTGCCGAGCTGTCATTTTTAAAAAATACATAGAATTCAACTGAAAATCTGATAATGCCTCGATTATTTAAAAGCAAAGGGGAGAAAAAGTAGAGCAGGAAAGGAAAAAGCCTTTCTTGACTAATACTAATAATATAGGTCAAAATGTCAGTCAAAGTACGATTAAAAGGAAAACAAAAAGAAGTGTCTCTTTTCTCCTGCAGTACAATGGTGCTGGAATATAAATTACCAATGAAACTGAAATAATACTTCAAAGCCCACAGGGAAAGAAGCACAGTATTTGGAAATAACTCCTTATGGTAGGATGAAACTACAAAAATGATGGGTAACCCACAAAGTTTGGGACACTTGAGTGAATAGTTTCAAACTAGCATGACCTGGGGCTAAGAGACCTATAGCCTGTAACCCCAAGATCAGCTTTGTTTTGCTGGGGCAGCTGCAGTTATCAACAGATGTTTCAACAATAAATAATTGGTATCATCCCAGAAATGGTTCATCTACCTGGGGTGAGAATATAATGTGTGCAAACATGGCTTTGCTATTACAGCCACATTAATCTCCTATCTACCCAGGTTTCTCAGGGAGTTTTACTGCAGATGTTTTTCCTAGGAGGGAGCAGACAAATGCTTTTGAGTCTAGGGGCTTTGTGGGCATTGTCAAAGGGTCAGCCTCCACCATAAATTTCTGTCTAAGGCCACACACCAGAAAGGAAAAGAAACGTTAA
>JAOYMU010000302.1:18688026-18701085 GCA_025802295.1 Psammodynastes pulverulentus | reverse complement strand
AAGGGTGGGGGGAAGGAGCGCGTGCATGCACATAAGGGGGAGTGCGCGCAGAAGGGTGGGGGAAAGGAGCACGCGCATGCGCAGAAGGGGGGGCGATCGCTTCCTTTCCCTCGCCGGGGTAGCTCGCACACACCTGTTCTAGATGGTTCCTTCTGGGGAAAATAGAACAGGCACAATGATAGCTGTGACACTGAAATCAAAGCTCTGCTCCTTTGCACTTAATTTTTTTAAAGTATTTAATAGTATTTATTTAATAGTAAATATTTAATAGTAAATATTTAATTGCATAGCCAGAATAAATGACTTAAAGGAATAAAAGGAATAAAAGGTCCAAGAACCCCAAAGTAATAAAAAAAAAGTTATGTACTGGATAAAAGTGAATAAACATTTCAAAATAAAATTAGGTTGATAAAGTAATCTTAACTGTTTTTGGAATTTATCAATCCCAATGAAAATGGTCAATAATTAATAAATATAGTCAATATTATAAGAACCATCAAATTAATTATCCATTCATTTGATCACATGATCATCTTTGACTTGTTTAGTTTCTATTTCAATAACAACTTATAAATAAGAGCCAAGAGATGTTCTGAATGTTGTGTTGCAATGTTTTCAAATTCAGTCAAATCTGAGTATTCTGCATTGTTTATGTAATACTTTTTGAACAATACTGCTTACAGTATCTGAAAAATATTGAACTCAGCAAAGGATTTGACTACTATGAGGTGACAATGTCAAAGAATTTATCCTTGTTTCAAGGACTAAATCTTGGAAATGTATCTCAAAAGTTATCTCTACGCTAATTAAATTGTTTTATGCATTCACTTTGTAGAAATATGTAATATTGGTGCAAGAAGTGATAGATCTGGACTTACTCTTTTTCTTTTTAATCCTTTAATTTTAGTACACACCTTATAACTGATTAATCTTTTATAGGTAGCACCTTTCTTTTATACCCAACCAAATACATTTGTACAAACCTTCTGGAATCTAGCTGCTTCAATAGAAGCAATCTAATCAGGAAATGTTATAATCCAATGTATGATGCAAATTATCCAAATGAAATTGATTGTCTTTGCCACTTGTGTAATGCCTTTTCATTTTTTTGAAAATCATTTGAAACTAATTCTCACTAAAATATTCATTTTTCTTCCTAATCACAAGTTTAACTTTTTCCATCTTAAATTATCTGCCATTATTTTGATCCAAATCTGTGACCTTTAAAAATCTTTATTATATTTTATTAAGTTAAATATTTAGGTACTTAGTACTTAAGTATTTTATTAATAATTTTATTAACAAATAATTTTATTTTATTAGCTTAATTATTCTATTCATGCTAATAGTAAATCTGTTAATTGCTGCAGATGTTGCTTTTCTTTTTCAGACACATCTTGTGTGATCATTTGCCTCCTCTTATTAGCCCACTACTGTAGAATAATCTCATATTGAATGAGTTATTGTACATGTTCCACGATTAATGAGTTCCATTTTTGAATTAATATGTGATGCATGTACCAAAGGGGCGGGATTTCAATGCAATGCTGTGACTGCTCTCTTACATATTTTGATCTCCTTGCTGCAGGTGCCTTAAGGAACCACTCTTTAAACCTAGAGTTTGGTCCCTTTAGAGACACTTCAAAAGCTTCTGTCAAATCATACTCTTTACACGACAATGAAGAAAATATGAATACATGAAATACCTGAAGAATAATCTATATGTCATCCCCATGTATCTACTTTTACATCAGGCCTTCCTACTTCCTCAATCTAGTTTTTTCTTCTTGTTGGATGCCCCCATGAAGCATGGTAGACAGAGGCCAGTAGAGTTCTCCGCCTCAAAAGACTTATGATCTTCCTTGTTGCAGACACAGTTTTTATATGCTGACATATCCAGGTCAAGTATCCATTATTTAGTGAGCTCATTTGGGTTCCTAGGCCTTGCTTGGGATATATTTAGGCCTGGGTGGCAAATTTAAAACCTACCCACTTTTCTTATGTGATGAATTATTCTATTCATGAGTCCTACATTCTAACTATCCTCTGTATGCAACTCCATTCAGGCAGGAAGATTCTGTGGCCAAAGGCAGAATCTGAAGGGAGTCACATTTAGGAACAAAAGCACCTGTTGTTTTCCATCACCAATGTTCTTAAAAGTACAAGTTTGGACTGTTCCCCTCTAAATATGGCCATCTCAAAACTACGCTACATGTTGAAGAGAGGATCAGCATTAAGAGCAATAAATTTAAGAAGCCCATTAAAAAGACATAATGAATTTGGTACACTACATATTTCTAGATCAAAGGTACCTTTGAAGTGCCCAAACTCCAATCCGTGAACAACTGAAACTGATTCCTTTTTGTTCTGATCTTGCTTGGTGGTGTCCAATAAAATAGAAGTTAAGGAAATTGTCATTATCTGAATATGGTCAGAAGAAGTCATCAGTGAATGACAGCCTTGTCCCCAACAACAATTGGCAAAATCATTAGGAAGGCAAGGCCAAGGGATGCAAGGATTTTTTTCCTCCAGCTAATCTTGTCATTCAGCTGTTGTCACCCACAACTCCCATCCACTTGCTGTGTGAAACCAGCTTAGGCTTTGTCAGTGTTAACAGGGTTGGGAAAGACTTTCTCATTCATGAATATGTATCATCAGCCCACAAGTCTACAGAGACAAACCCTTCAAAACTGCAATTAAAAAACAAACAAACCCTCACCGCCAACCAGCCACTAAAACCCTAAGCTTTTGGGTTGAGAGACCTGAAATGCTAGAGAGTAATGTGAGCTCACGCTTTTGAAATTAACCAGAGGAACTCTCTGTTTTAAACCTTTCTTTAGAGCTTGATGAGGTTTGTAGAACATTTCTTCATGTGCAAATGTGTAAAACCTTCACAATCTCTCAGGGAAAAAGAAACAATTACTCATTTTAGGGATCTAGTCCCTTTTATGTATTTCCACTGGGTTTCCAGATGCACTGTGCAGGGGTCAAATATTTACATCTATGTCTAAAATTGACAGGGCCTTAGTTTTAAAATGGTAAGACATAAACATCAACATTTCTGCAAAACAAATCTGGATAGTTTTTTCATACAAAGACTCCTGATATACATACCTACCTGATCCTGATCATGAGTTGTGAAAGCATTATTTAAGTCAATATTTGATTTCAAAATCTTTATTATGCTTGAGTTTCAAATATGAAGAAGTTGGAGTCTGTCAATTATGCTTTTGTATTTCATCAATATGATTTCAACCTAAATTTATGAGATTAATATTTACATAAGGCACTTTTATAAGTGACACCAATACGTTTCAAAACCTTGCGTTTTTTAATGTTGACTTCCTGCGTTAAAAAAAAGAAAACAGGGATATAACATTTACAAATGCAGCATTTCTCCACTTTAAATTTCTTCAATAAGTAGGGAAATAAAACAAAGTCTAACATATCTTGTCATACATAGAAATTTAGAGTACTATTTATATAATATGCTACACTTTCAGCCTACAGAATGTGACAAAGAATTTCAGATAAAGTAAATAGTGTAATAAAATAAAGAAAATAATAAAGAAGTTATGGTATGGAGTATGTGAGCAATTCGGGCAGAATGGATATCCACAATCATTCATCACAAGATGGAGGGGAGAGAAAGAAGAAAAAAAAACAAGGTAAAAGATCAACCACATGGTACATCCTGCCATACATTCAAAAACATTTCATAAGCTGTAGAATGCAGCTTCCAAGATCTGCAAGTGGGCATTGCACACTGTCCAGAGGCTTCCATACGAGGACAAATTATGCATTGTAAAGATCGCTTGGAGGTGGAAGATATTTCCAATATAATCTACCAGATCCCCTGCATGGATTACCCCTATGTAGGACAGATGGGGAGGAAGCTTATGATCAGTGTGCAAGAATGAGTGGTCAGACGAGGAGACCTAAACTCATTGGTAGCCTCACATACATTTAATTTTGCAGCTACTAAGATTGTTGGGTGAGCAGGCACAAAAACAGCCAGGGAAGTGATTGAAGACTGGGAAATGGGGAAACCCCCATCAGTCAACAGGAATGCTGATTTACCACCAGCTTATCAAGTACTTAGGAGGCTTGGCAGCAGAAGTAAATAACAGCCAACAACAGCCAGCTATCAACACCCCAATCAACATCTAAAAAGCCGCATACAGCAGGCACCATATAAATACCACACACAGAACAGCCCAAAGCACACACTTCCCTGAAGATGGGCTCCAGTACGAGTCAAAAAGCTTGGAAGACAAAACTGCTGGTCCTGGTGACCGACCCAGATTGGATCCTGAAACAAGTTATTGTTCACTTTATATAGACATAAGTCTGTGAATAGGATACATTGAAATTATATTGTAGTCTTTAAAATCTTTGGAGCTTGCATTTGTATTCTTATGTTTTTGCAAACAGGCATGCTTGCTCTTTGACTTTGAAAATAATTTCTTTATCATACCAAAAACATGCACCTACACATATGCAACAACTTATATGGTGTTTAGTACTTTCTAAAGTGACTACTGTACATTATTCATGATATTTCCCCTTTGCAGCAGAACAACAGACAGGATTTAATTATGTGACAGAGTAGCCACTTTGGATTCAGAAGATCCCAGGGACAATATAAAAAAGCCAAGTAGCAGTGTGAATGTAGTCCTCTGAATGAAAGAAGATAATGCATATACAACTGATTCCACAAGAAACAATATGGAAATATTCACTTACATGTAACTTCCTTCTTGGAAATACATGAACAACTAGGGGTTAGCAACCAACATGTACTCCACATTGTAGAAAACTATAGCATAAAGAGGATTTCTTGAATTTATGACTGAGAAGATTTGAAATGGAATTTTAGTTCTAGCCTGGCGCACTCTGAATAATTTTTGACACAGCGTATTCTATGGTGTTTTCTCAGAAAACAATTCTGGATATTCAATGGTGCTTGCTCCTGGGAACTTTCAGATGAGCCCCCCCCCAAAAAACTGGTCTCTTCCAGATGTTAGGGTGCAATTCCAGCTGTCACTCCAACCAAGTGAGGACTGTATATCAGCTTTTGAAAAAGATATAAATTTAAACTAAATTTGAATAGCAAATATTCAGAGCTCCGCTGGGTGACAGTAAAGAGAAACAGAAAACTCTAAATTTCTGCTGCCATCTACTGGTTTAGAATATGGAGTCCAGATGTAGTAATCCAAGCAACACACTAAAATTTCTGTCATAGGAATTTTCAAAGAAAGATGCTTTTCATGGTGAATCAATTCACCCAAAGAGGTATGTTATTATTATTCTAATTTAGGCACCGCGGTGGCTCACATGGTAAGACGCTGGGCCTGCACACCACTGAGGTTGGCAGCTTGGCAGTTCATTTCCTGTGAGCAAATAAATCACGGAGGGACAAGAAAGGAGACTCTCCCGATTGCCTATCGACATTCAGGTGTCCCACAGGTAAGGATAAAAAAATTCCTTTCACAGAGGCAGCCAGCAGCCTCAGTGATCCCAGGTTAACATGATTGATTGATAAACAAACAAACAAATAAGCAAACAAAAATTCTGAGTAAAATAAAACAAAATAAAAAGTTGCTTTATTTCACGCCTGAAGAAACTGTTGCATCTCAGAAAACGTATTGTTGTTAAGAAGAAAACACAAATATATTTCTTTCCTTATCTGTGTTCCCTTTGTCATTGACAGATAATGCCCTGGTGATTTTGAAATATTTTTTTTGTGCTCTTCCTTCCTGCAGGGAGGTGACTGTCTATGTGCCATGTCTAATATCTATATTACGAGATGGGCCATAAATAACCACAGCACTGTCTACCTCCAACAGATTGATTTTCTTCAGGCATCAGTGCACCAATTTACCATATATTAATTCAATTACTGATACCACTTGGGATATAAATGTAAGTGGCAATTTCATGTTGAATGCATGTCATTTGAAGAACTTGATAATGGCTGTCAAAGTGCAGTACATTTTAAAATCAGAATAACAGCGGCTTTGGAATTCAAAACAGTGGTTTTCTTACCTCAGATTATATTGGACTTTATTTCTATACATAGTGATGCCATTTATAGGGTGCAACCTTTTATCTATTGTGTTGAGTATTGATTACCATGGTGGAAGATGCCTGGTGACCTCTACGTATTTTAGAGTGTAACTCTCATAATCCATTGCCCTTGGCTATGCTGACTATGTCTGATGGAATTATGTACATAATCTTACTATATGAGTTGAGCACCAGCTCTCTAGAGTCTGACAATGCAATGAATTGAATGTAGGACATTTTACATGTGAAACCTGTCTTCCAGGACTGATTTTTCTCCTCTTCCTATTCTCCTCCTGAATAAATCACCACTAGGTTTTATATGAATTATAATTTATACAATCAAATCAGTTTAGTAGGTGTGAAGTGTTTTACAGACAATATTTCAGTAATGTTTGCAATATTCTTTTTAAGTAGTTCTGTAGTAGTTTAAATGTTGTCTTCCAAATTACTTTCTCTGGGTACCACTAACTTCAGAAATTAAATTGATAGCAACTGGATAATGCAGGGGTGGGCAGTTAATTTTCCCAGGAGGCCACATGACAAACTGGGACTATTGTGGAGGGCCACTATTACTCCACTGCCTTGTCCTCTCCCGCTGCCACAGGCTGGACAGGAACAGTCAAAAGGGGCAAATATGGCCTTTGGCCCATAAAATGTCCAAGTTTGGGCTAAAGACTTTGTAGTTGCACTCTGCTATAGGGCCACCAGGGCCATTGTTAGTGAATAACCAGTAAATCAATATTATACTCTTTTTTTAGTGCTGTTCTAATTTTGAACAGTCACTCAATGAATTGTTGTAAGTCGATGACTACATTTTATAGGACTGTCCTCACATGAAATTGTAATTTAGTCTCAGCTTACATTTCCCCCCTCTTTCTATTCCCCATTTAATCTAACTTTTGATTAAAGACATCTTTATGTCATGCCTTGTTTTATATCCTTACCCTTGTCATTGCTGGCTAATTTTCAAGTTCTTAGTTTGGCTTCTATGTGGTTTCTCATACAACATTTCACTCATTAATCTTACCTTGGACTTTTATCTATGACTCCTCAATTCTAGGTATTTCCTACTTTCAAAAACTGTGACAGCCACAATCTTACTCTTGGGGTTGCCAGAGAATTAGGAAGAGAAAGTTTGAGATGCTTCTGCAGTTTTGCCTCTGCGCCTGAACTTCTTAATTTTAACCCTGAACTTCTCAAAAGAAATGCACACAAGTAGAAGTAATGTCAAATTCAGTGAAAAGACTGGTGTGTAAAAGGAATCATGTACAGACATTCTGTCAGGATCGGTTTCTGCTGAAGAACTAATTTTTCAGAAGTAGAACAAACCAAACATTAATGGACATTATGAACTAATAAAATATGTCCGATACAACACTGCCCTCTAGGGATAGGAAAGAAAATGCAACAGTTTTCTCTAAACCACACGCCGTACAGGTAATCCTTGACTTACAACAGTTCATTTAGTGACTGTTCGAAGATACAATAGCACTGAAAAAAGTGATTTATGAATGTTTTCCCCACTTAGGACTATTGCATGGTCACGTGATCAAAATTCAGCCACTTGGCCACTGATTCATATTTATGACGGATGTCCTGAGATCACGTCGTGTTGTTATTTTTTGTAACATTCTGACAAGCAAAGTCAATGGGGAAACCAGATTCATTTAACAACCTCTTTACTAATTTAACAACTGCAGTGATTCACTTAATAACTGTGACAAGAACGATCGTGAAATGGGGCAAAACTCACTTAACAAATGTCTCACTAGAAATTTGGGACTCAATTGTAGTTGTAAGTCAAGGACTACCTGTATACAGTAGACTGGCTGCAAAAATCAGAAGGAATCTGGTATCACATTTCTCAACTAGCAATATTTATTAAAAGGAATAAATATGAATCAGAAAAGATGGTTCCAGACTCCTATTTTTTTTTGTCATCACATATATTACTTCTGACTGCCGTCTGACTGCAATTCGGCAGTTCGATTCTCACTGGCTCAAGGTTGATTCCATCCTTCTGAGGTCAGTAAAATGAGGAGCCAGATTATTGAGGGCAATGTGCTGACTCTGTACATTGCTTAAGAGAGGGCTGTAAAGCATTGTGAAGTGGTATATAACTCTAAGTGCTATTGCTATTAATACAGCTATCTATCCCCTTACAATATAGAATAGCAGGAAATCTTGAAGCAACTGGGCAGTGCAATTTGTTAGATAAATATAACTGATTGTGATACATGGTTTTTCATTTGAGAAAATAAAGTGATTTTTTCTATAATTTTTACATTTACTCTATTAATACTGTCCTAATTTCTTCTCTATTTTTTCCTTTTAATTGACTACCTACCACTTTGCTCATTAATAGGAGTTCATAAACATTTTTCCAATTTCTTTGTGGAAATTGTACAGGCAATTTTAAAGTTTATAACAAAGTTTTAAAGCTTATTAATAAGAGCATTTAAGTGTGTACTTCAATCTTCCAGTGAAATTGAAGCACTGCAAGAGTGTTGAATTTTGGTTACAACATATATTTAGAATAATTTGTGGTAAAAAAGGATCGACAGATTACTCAGCTCAATTGTTTCATTTTCTTAAAAATATTTCTTTAATGAAAATTTGTTCATTTTTCCCAGAAGTATCTATTATATGAAACTATTGGGGTTTTCCCATGTAACTCTGTAGGCTTAACCTCTTTTCTCTACTTCAAAGCAAGCCATGCCTTGCTGTTTTATTCAAACAAGAAAACTAGAGTTTTATTTGCTGATCTTGATTTACAGAGCAGGTTCACTAGCTTATCATTTTGGCCCTTTCTGTAATATGCATTATTTCTGTAATATGCACTATAGAATGGGAGAGACTCATTGACATTACAGGTAGCGCTTGAATTACCATAATTAGATATTAACTAGAATTTCTGACATAAGTCACTGTGGTTGTAAGTCAAACCATCACATCACTGGATCCGATTTTATGACCATTTTTATGATGCTCATAAGTCAAGCCACTGTGTTGGTGAGTTAAGTCATAAGTACGAACCCAGCTTAATCAAAGGCATCTGGTTGGTGCTTCAAGCGCTGATTGGCGGTTATCACTTTGGGTGCTTGGCAATCGGTTTGATGTGATTGCCTTGTGCAACCTTCCCTCCGCTTTTCCACCAGCAAAGACAATAGGGGTAGCTGCAGGAAGTTGCAAGTCACTCCTGCAATTTGCTCCCACTCTTCCATTTTTTCGCCCAAAGATCTCCCAGCAGCATATTCTCTAGTGCAGGAGTCTCCAACCTTGCCAACTTTATGACTTGTGGACTTCAACTCTCAAAATTCCTCAGCCAGCATATGCTGGCTGAGGAATTCTGGGAGTTGAAGTCCACATATCGTAAAGTTGCTAAGGTTGGAGACCCCTGCTCTAATGCCCATCTGCCTGTACAACCAAGTCCCCACCTGTGACAGCTATCTGCCTGCTCATACTGTACATACTTATTTGTGACAGTCACCTGCCCCTAAGAAACTGCCCACCAGCCTGCATGCATGGAACACAATTTCAGCAGCACAAGCAAGCATTTCTGGATTCTCTCCTCTTCCCACATCTAGGTCTCATGAGTTCATTGCTTAATGACCTATGTGGCCCTTGCTTAACAGTGGTATTGCAATTGCTGGGATTGCTGTTGCTAAATGTTGCAGCCAGGTGATGTCATATTTTATGACTGCATTGTTTAGTGACAGAAATTCTGTTCTCAATTGCCAGCATAATCAAAAGGCTATCTGCAGTTTATTGCAGGTAATTGTCACTTACTCACAGCATTGTCACTTACTCACACATCAGTGACTGTTTGAAGTTACAGAATGCTTGAAAAGTAGGTTAATGACTAATCCTTGAACTTGCAGCCGTTGCAGTCCCCCCATAGTTCTGTGATCACAATCTGTGTGCTTTACAACCAGCACGCATTTCCAATGATCTCGGCATCCAGTCTATCCTTGATTCAGATGGATTCACAATTATGACAGCAATTATGACTCAACTTACGACCGCAGTGATTTGACTTACAACCTTTGTAAAAAATAGTTCTAAAATCAGAACAGGTGACGATGATTAGTTGGTTAGGTGATGATTCAATTTAGACCACAATGATTTACAATGGAAATTACAGTTCCAACTGTGGTCATAAATTGAGGACTACCTGTAAGGCCAATAAGTCTTTCCTATCACGTTATTGCCATCTGCAATTTTCCGAGCTGATTTTGCTAAGGAAAGTCAATGGGAAAATGGCAAGAAGCTACAAATTGAGGTTACAAGACAGCTTGCTTAACAATG
Source organism: Psammodynastes pulverulentus (assembly GCA_025802295.1). Lineage (NCBI taxonomy): Eukaryota > Metazoa > Chordata > Lepidosauria > Squamata > Psammodynastidae > Psammodynastes > Psammodynastes pulverulentus. The sequence continues at coordinate 18,690,708 of JAOYMU010000302.1, read as the reverse complement.
CTTAATAATGGCAATGGAACTGATGCCGTTAGTCCAGCACAATCATGTGACTATTCACTTTATGACTACCTCCAACAAATTTGCCGGTCCCAAATGTGGGTGGTAAGTGAGGACTTACCTGTATTAGTTTCTTGATATTTTCCATATAGATGAATGGGTTTCTAAATCAAGCGACCACCATATATATTTACACAACCAGCCATATTTTTCCCAATAATATTTTGTTTGTAAGAAACAAGTTAGGCCATCTTCCAGAAGGAAATCTGGGCAGCAAATAGAATAAAAACACAATACACTAAAAATACCATTTTAAACAATAAACTGTTTGAATAATACTGAAGTCCCAATAAAGTTCGCATTCACTTACCACCCCATGCCAATTCCATCATGTGAACCAAGAAACAGTGGTAGATCATGAGCATGATTATTTTATGAAACTTTCTAAAATTCCTTTGGGCAAAAAAGAACATAAAGAATATAAAAGAGCCCAGAGGTTGAAATTTATTAGCAGACTGAACACAGTCTCCATCATTTTCCCAAAATAAATCTCATCTCCAATACGAAACAGATAGCATAAAATATGTTTGCTAGACAGAAAGAGAAAGACAGAGAGAGAGAGAGAGAGAGAAAGGGAGAATTAGAGCGAACTATAATAAATCAACCTTCTTTAAATAATAAATCAATAACTCCTTGAAGAAAAGAACTTCACTGAAACCTTTTCTGGTTTTATAGATAGCAATAAGGATATCATCGTTATTATTCAGAAGGAAGTTGTTTTATTCTTATTTGAAAAGCTTATGTTTCTTGTAAGTTGAAGACATTGAGGAAGAGAAAACTAGTAGACAGATTTTCAGGAAATTCACAGTGAGAACTCAAACATTGCTCAAACAGGAATTTCCAGAGATGTCAGTGCCAAGTGACATCAAGTCCTTGTTAGTCATAGACTAATAAGGTGTTGTTTGGCTAATACAAACACTTTTCCAAACTGCAAATGGAAAATCAATCTTGCAGCTACTGTATTTAGAATATTAGAATGTTTCTTCAAAAAATACCCCTGTTCTAAATGAGCTTCACCAGAAACAGTATATAACAGTATATATTAAACATGAGTAATGAATAATATAAGGGACGAGGTGGCTCAGTGGCTAAGATGCTGAGCTTGTCGATGAAAGGTCGCCAGTTCAGCAGTTCGAATCCTTAGTGCCGCGTAACGGGGTGAGCTCCTGTTACTTGTGCCAGCTTCTGCCAACTTAGCAGTTCGAAAGCATGTAAAAATGCAAGTAGAAAAATAGGGACCATCTTTGGTGGGAAGGTAACAGTGTTCTGTGTGCCTTTGGCATTTAGTCATGCTGGCCACATGACCACAGAGACATCTTCAGACAGCGCCGGCTCTTCAGCTTTGAAACGGAGCTGAGCACTACCCCCTGGAGTCGGGAATGACTAGCACAAATGTGCAAGGGGAACTTTTACCTTAATAAATAATAACAATAACAATGTCTGTAATTCATTTGTGTATTTAACTTTGACAAGGTTGGGTTCAAACTGAATTAAGCCACTGTTTGTCAAAAAAAATTAACAGTTAGCTAAATATGCAAATTGATCATGATTTTATATAACATGCTATTCCCCCCTACAAGCAAGCAACATTGTGGCTTGTCAATGTGAATCAATTAAATCTGAATATAAATGAGAATAGGTATCTGTTCTTAACCATGAAACATACATTGTGACTTCATGATGCAAGATACACATTCTGCTATCTCTTTGCATTGAAATATTGCATTCAAATGTGTAACAGACAGAGTTAGCATCTCAATCTCATGAAGCTGATGAAATGTGCTTCTCTCTGGATGCCCATGTGAATGGGATAGTTGAAATGGCTGAAAGGGAAGATGATTGATTATACGTGAATGAAATAATCCCATCAAGATGCAACTATATATTTCGGATTATCTAGTGAAGGAAACCTTCTCTGTTCTACAGAAGTTACAGAAAAGAAATGGCCCACTATCATTTATCAAAAATCATATAGTTAGCAGTTCTCTAGAGACACCTGACATTGATATGGAAAATTCCCTGATTTCACCATAGTTATTTTTAAAAAAAAAATAAGTACTTCATGGGAAGATGTACGCAAAACATTAAACCATAATTTAACATACATACATCAAAATAAACAAATCCGAGTCAACATTTAGATGTTCTTCCACATAGCTAGGAAGACATATTAACTGGAATTCAGTATGAAATCCATACTTCTCACTACATACAAAATTTAGAAGACATTGTACTAAAGGCTAAATAACACAGTTGCAAATTTTATTTAAGATTTTTTTTAATTTTAGACTACAATTCCTGATTTTCAACAAATAATATACCAAGCATCAACAAATAATACACCAGGCATCAAGAAAAACAAAAATGATTCTTGGTACTTTCTCCCTACTCATTATTTATTTATTTTATTTTATTTTATTAAATTTATATACCGCCCCATCTCCGAAGACTCGGGGAGGTTTACAGTATAATAAAAACAACAACGATATACAATTAAAATACTAGTTCCAATTAATCTAATTTCGCTTTTAAAAACCCCCATTAAAAACCCTTGGTCACCCCAGGCCAGCCTGCCAGAAGAGCCAGGTCTTTAGCTCCTGACGAAATAATCTTAGGTCAGGGAGC
>JAOYMU010000302.1:18617331-18627759 GCA_025802295.1 Psammodynastes pulverulentus | reverse complement strand
TCTACTCTTGGTCCGGCCCCCGGGTCCAATATATGAACCCATTGCGGCCCTCGAGTCAAAAATTTTGCCCACCCCTGCTCTAACCAGTTGTAGATTATTTATTAAACAAATCCTAGTTTAGTGGCATGTGTAAATTCTCATTGAAAAAGTTGTGTAGCTAGCTGTTATTTTTTCTTATTTAAGTCTGTAGTAGTTTAAATCATATTTTCTATCAATATTCATACCTTTTTATTCCAAACTACAAAAGTTACAATTGTTATGAAATGAAGCCTTTTGACTTTCAATAAAGCTGTTTGGCTTCCATACTCAGATTGAGCTGCCAGTCTGAAATATTTTGCGGAAGCTCAATTATAATTTCATCTCCACTTGTCAATCATCCTCTTTACCATCTGCCATATCAAAGACACATTCATCTTTACCATTCTGATGACAGCTTTCCCTATCCTTGTCTTCATCATCACAAAAGTAATGGCCTTGTTTCTCAACAACATGATTAAGTCCAAAGTCATTTCAAAGGTGCTTTGGCATCTGCCTATCTTCCTTTTTTAATATTTCATGCTTGCTTTTTAATTTGGTGTATGTTTCCACAGGGCACACTGAATATTGCATCAAGAATTGGAATGTTTTATGAGCTTGTAACATGGATAAGAAAGGAGAGAATGATCACTGGGAGATTATATATACACAAGGAAGACTGTCTTTTCGTTCTCAAAATTTCTGAATTAACTTTGAACCCTAGAAAATAAGGGATATGGACTTTTTCTATATACCATTTGGCATATAATTCATTCCTATTTCAGAAGAATATATGCAGGAAGATTATCCCATATGTATCATAATCATATCAAGAAAATATCCTGGCCACATGATTTTCCAAAACTTGGATATGCAAGAAGTGGTAAAGAATGGTTTTGCTTTTTGCTTCTGAGGCTGCTAAAATTGCCTCAGTTTCCAAAAATAAATGTGTATGGCAGCATGTGTTTTGTATGCAGTTGGTTCCAGTTTCATATCTGAAAGATTAATATCTCTAACTAGAAAAGCCTCTGTGTGAAACTTGAAAATAACAATAGCAATATTACTTAGACTTTTGTACTGTTTCATAGTGCTTTTCAGCACTCTCTAAAAGAGTCAACATATTGTCCCCAACAATTTGGGTCCTTCTTTTACCAACTTTAGAAGGATGGAAGCAGTGGTGGGCTTTACATTTTTTAACAACCGGTTCTCTGCCCTAATGACTGGCTGGGTGGCATGGCTGGGTGGGCATGGGCAGGGTTGTGACAACACTCAGTCTCCTGCAGCACTCTGCCAGTCAAAACAGGATGTGGGGGTTAATTACAAAATGTGGGCTTTGTGATATCCAGATTCAGTGAGCAAGGGCTGTGAACTCTACAGAAAATACATTTTGTTGGTTATGAAGAAATATCCCCAAAGTCAGATGTACATTAAATGTAGACTAACTTTTAGCTACACATCTTCCTAGCAAACAGCAAATTTTGAAGCTCCAGTTAAAGAAGATTCATTTTGGGATAAGTAACCATGTTTACATGTTGGAGGTTCTTAAAGGAATGCTGGGAAACTCTGTATTTTAAAGAACATTTGAGGGACAGGTGCAGAGAATAGCCCTTGTCTTCCTGAGGCTGTAGAGATCTGGCACCAATCAAAACATTGTTTGTGAAGCAGTGACAGGGTCATCCACTAGTATATGAAAATAAGAGCAAACTCCACTCCCTTCTAGTACTGATGATGTTATCTAGTTTGGTAATGAAACATCTGCAAGAACACCATCAAGCTAAAGAGCACCAATGACCCCACAGTTCAACCTTGAACTACAAATATTCTCTTCTATCGATAAATACTTTTTGGTCAGAGAGAGATTCAGAGCCTGCTTTATATGACATGGCTCCCAGTGGATTTCATTCTAAATCTTCATATGCTTTCTATAAATAAGGAATATAGAATTATAATGGTTGAGTATTTGATCTTCATACATCAAAAAAATACAAAGCTAAGGGATAAATGAATAAAAAACAGATTTGAAAAAAGAAAATGAAAGTGTAAGAAAGAAAGAGGAATAGAAGGAAAACCAAAAAAGAATGCCTTCCAACTTTCTTTGGTACAGATATAAGGAAAAATATATCAAACTCTTACTTTAAGATTAACATTTGTCTACATTATTTTCATAATCCCATATCTAATCATCAAAGCCCAGATCAACTTTCAATTACAGTTTCTCACAAAAAATCCAGTTCATATTGCTTTAATCACTACTAGTTAGGGAAACCACAACTGATTTATTTAATTGCACCAAACTCTAAATAAAACAGGAATGGAAAACCCTAAATTGTAGTGTAGACCCATGCTTCTCAACTTTGGCCATTTTAAGGTGCATGGACTTCAATTCTCAGAATTCCCAAGGCAGCATGTAGTTCGCCCATCTTAAACTTGCCAAGATTGAAAAACGCTGACAGACGGGGATTTTTCCATTCCTCTTTTACTGGTTCTTACTTATGTATGAGCAATGATAATGCAAAATCCTCACTTCCATCCCATCCCAGACCAATGATAATGCAAAATCCTCACTTCCATACCATTCCCTGACTAACTTGCCTTTCAGCTCCGTTCTCCTATGTGCAGGGCAATGAAAGAAGACCATGGGACTTCCATTTTAAAACAGTCAGACCTTCCAGCTTCTTGGAGGGAAAAAGGATCTCACAAAGTTGGAAGGTCTGACTAAACTTTTTTTAAACTGGTAGTCACATGGTCTTCTTTTGTTGCCCTGCATACAGGAGATTGGAGCTGGAAAGCAGGTTAGTGAGGGTATGGTGGTTGCTCTGGAATGGGGTGGAAGTGAGGATTTTACATTATCTTTGCTCTTGGATGAGGTGGAAGTGAGGATTTTGTATTATCTTTGCTCTTGGATGGGGTGGAAGTGCATTATAATGCAAAATCCTCACTTCCACTCCATTCCAGAGCCATCATAATTCAAAATCCCTCGCCTCCACCCTATTCCAGAACATCCACCGTTTCCTCACTAACCTGCCAAAGGTGGTATCCAGCAGGTTCTGACCAGTTCTGGAGAACTGGTAGTGGAAATTTTGAGTAGTTCGGAGAACCAATAGTAACCTTCCCCCAGGAATGGGGAGGGAATGGAGTTTTTACAGTATCCTTCCCTTGCCATGCCCACCAAGCCACACCCACCAAGCCACACCACATCCACCAAGCCACAACCACAGAACCGGTAGTAAAAAAATTTGAATCCCACTACTGATCAGATTAGTTCTCAGTGGGTTAATACCGATAGCACTGGGCAAACAAAGCACCTCTTCGAAGCTACAGCTGGCTATCTCTGCATTACGTGCTTGTGTAGCTACTTCACTTAATGGCTATCATGTACATGCATGCAGAGATTGTGGGGGAACGTCTTTTGAAGACCAAATAAAGCTTGTAAAGCTTGTTTTAAGAATTTGAAAAGAGGCACTTTGTACATGCTCCCATATATTGTAAAGCATTACTTTTTAAGGCAGTGTTTAAACTTTGTATTCAGTTTAAAAAAGACGTTTCAGGCATCTGAGGCCACAAAAACAGTTTACTGGAATCCAGAAAAGCTGTTTCCTATGTGCTCAATTTTTTTTTCCCAAACTATTTCAAAAGAGCCCTAATTTGAATATCCCAATTGAGTAATTTAATTATTAGGGAAGTACTCAGAGAAAAGAAGCTTCCATACATCTAGGACACATTTAAAAGATCTTTTAGAGGGCAGAGCAAAGGCAGGAAATATTTAACTTAAGAAAAAAGACCTGGAACTAACTACCAATTTAACATAAATTATAAACCTTTAGTTCCAACTGATTTCAATCAAATTTTGACCAAGAGTGTTGAGAAGTAAGTTTTACTTTTTATAGATGGATATGTGGAATATGATACATTATTTTTTTATTCAAAACAAGATCTAAGAATGCAGACAACATGCATTGTTTGTTTTTTTAAATGACACATTAATTTACTTCCCATTAACAAGTTTGCATCTAGAACGATGCTAATATTTCTCTGGCCCAAGATGGCTTGAACTGCAATCACCAGAACAATCTGTGGTTGTTAATACCATACGTGCATTTCTTTCATTTATTGTATTTATATCCCTTGCTTTACATTAAGACTTAAGTCTTAATGTAAAAATTGAATACAGCACACTTTTTCTTTCTATATTAGAATGTATTCTAACCACCATTTTAGAACTATCTTAAGGATTGTTTATTTTAGATATTGTGTAATATTTCGGCTTTTGACAGAAACCGTGCACTAAAATTACCAACCAAATTTGTGGTCAAGTACACCAAAAGTGCCTAATTGTTAGGTGCAAACAACCAAACACTCATGTGTAGATTTCAAACTACTTTATTGTTCTCTGCCTATAGCACAGGAATCTCCCCAGACAGGCAGCTTTAACCTGGGACTGACTAGATAAGGTTCAAATATATATGTGTGGGAGTGGGGGGAGAGGGAGGGAGCTTGCCCTCTTGCCCTTAGAGGGGGGTCCATGCTAATTTTCTACTTTAGCCCTCCTCCTCCTGATTACTCTCCAACATTAATTTATTTTTAAGCTTTATAAAAGATAGAAACTATACATATTTTTAATGTTAATTTTGTTAAAACTATATTATTTTCTTACATTATTTCAGAGGCTGAGAAAGTCAAAAATTAAAAATATAAAATGAACCAAGTTAAATTGTAGAAGCAACTCAATTGAAATCAGCACTTAGTCATGAAGATAATTAGTCTAATTACAGAATTAGGTTGGGAATAAATATAGGTCAAAGAATCTTGACCTTATTGGAGTACAGTGATATATAACTGAAACATTCCTGTACAGATTTGTTCAAACATGTTAGGATTTCATATCCTTTATTCCAGGGAGGTTGCTTTTAATTAGTCTGCAAAAAACAAGTGTATACCTAAAATTCATTTTAAGTTATTATAGGCCCTATAATAAGTTAAAATGAATTTTAGGTATATACTTTCAAGGATACTTTTTATTTAAGTTTTACTTTATAAAGCTTCAGTGATTCATAAAAGATTCAGTTTTGTTCATAGTAAATAGAAATATTATACACATTTGTGTAGCACCTTGAGATCTAAAGGGCAAAAAGGAATACAAAGTACCCTTAATTGTAGTAAACATCTATTTCCATAAGAAGTGTGAAATGAAGGGTGTACTTGGGAAATAATTTCACTTCCATATTTATATTTATTTAATATAAACATATTAATTTGTAGTACTTCTAAAATCAATTTATTTAATAATGTCCTTGAAACATCTGCTTAGAGGTGGAAATTGAATCACAAAATTGTATTATATATAATTTTGAAACTACAGATGCCAGGTGTCTTATTCTCTTTAATAAGTGCATTCTTAAAATTATAGCCTCAAAGAAAATAAAATCTGCTACGATGTTAAATAATTAGAATAGAAGGAGCGAGTACTAACCTAGAAATTAAATCTCTTTTAATTTGGAGGTAGTGTTTATTTGCAAAATTTCATGTTTTCTTCAGTTTGGTAATTGACCATCTTCCCATCACTTTGAATAAAATGGCATCATACACTTTCCTATGTCAGTTCTTCAGCCACTTGCTCTTGAGACTCATACAAACTGAGAATTATCATATGTGGATGAAGATCATTACTGCGGAAAAGTTCTATTTCACATAGTCTAATTTTTTACTTTGCACATTGTATACCTCTGCTAATAACAGAGAAACTTAACAAAAACAATATATTTAAGAGTTATTTAGGAGTTTTCTCTGAAATATTCTGTTTTCTAATGTTTAGGATCAAACAAAAACAATGAATTTACCACTGGTTTTGCTTAACTGTAATAACAATCTCAATCAAATTGTGGTGTTACTCATGTACTTTATTACTCCAGCTTACTGCAATGCACTGTATGTGGGTCTGCCCTTGAAAAACACCTGGATGTAACAGTTGGTGCAAAATATGGCAGTCTGAAGCTAGTGTGTGAGAGTTGCTTTATACCTCCAGTAGAACAGCTCAGGGATCAACTGCTAGGTCCTTGATGCTTTTTGAGCTTAGCTGCTTTGTTGCAGACATTTCATTTCCATGCTAGGTAACAGTGTAAGCAGGAGAGGGGTTTGCTGGCTGTTTATATATTGGAACTTGCCCTACCAACCTTGCATCTCCCCAGGATTTCTTAGTAGTTTCCTATTTAGATATTAATCAAGCTGAAATCTGATAAGATTTTGTAGATTAGCCAAGGTCTCTGTCCATTTTTTTAAAGTCATACTTGTGAGACGTACATCTAATTATATTAGAATTGTACATTTATTATTCAAATATTCATACTGTTATTAGCAAAATACTCCAAGCAATGCTCCAGATGTTTGTTTTTTTTAAAAATGATTCAATATCAAGTCATAAGCACAAATACTTGAATGATGTGGCATGTCAGCTTAGGCGGATTAAGTATAATGCTAACCATTTCTTCTCTCTCTGTGTGTTTTATTATTCTCTTTAAATTTTACAGACATGAAAACGCCCTGCTTTTAAAAATATCAACATTTCAATGAAATTATCATTGGCAAGTGTGGAATTCTTACACTTTAGTTGTGATATGACTGTTTATTATACATCATTTCTTCAACAGCCAACCTAACTTCTTACATGCCTGTCTCAACATCAGAGGCCTCCAGACTGGGAAGGATAGGCTGAAAAGGATACTGAGGAATGATAGTGATGGATTACAGCCAAAGACAGCAACATCAAAAACAGAAGAGTAAATATTCTCAAATATACAAAATTTAAAGACCCCTAAACATGAAATTGAGAAGGAAAGAAAAGCAGTTAAATATCAATGCAGAATTGTTTTACAAAGTGATGTCGCAGATCTTCCTGATTATTTTTTAAAAAAATCAAATGTACAGTCTGGGAAACAGCTCACAAGTAAGAAAGAATCCTACTCTCATACAATAGGAGTTTATCTAATGGTGTCAAAATGGTCCTTTTGTGCATTTTTTTCTTCACTCCCAAACTTGGGAAGAGAACACTTCCACTATTCTTAGAGGAAGGGCAAGATTTTCATGTTCTCCAGGAGGAAGCCTCTTCCCAGCCAAAAGGCAATCTCAACACATGCAACACTGCCTTATGGTGAGGGAAAAACAACACTCCAGAATGGGGAACAGGAGAACAACACCTCACCTCCGAGCTCCAACACTGCAGTTCGGGGGTGGGGAAGGGATTACTGGGTCTTTACTACCTCGTGCAAGTAGGTGTGTCGTTCCTCACATACACACACAAGCCCCGTTTCCCTCCTGTCTGCCACTGACAGCAGGGTGAGGCAAAGAGCGTGCCAGGGTGGAACAAAGGCCTCTCGATCCGGATTCCGAAACCGAATCCCCCGACCTGGTTCTTTCCCCTTCCTTCCCCAGGAAACCAGGGCTGGGTGACACTACCCGGCGATGCGTGACACTCGTCCCAGGCAAGTGGCGGTTTCTCACGAGACCTCCTTGGCGCTCACCTGCTGCTGCTGCTGAGGCTTGTCCTCGTCCCCCGTCAGAGGCAGGGAGGACTGAGGCTGCTGCTGCTGCCGCCGCCGCTTGTGCCGGGATGCGCCCCCTCTGCCCCTTAAGGGCGGCAACAGCGGATTCGATTCCCGTCCCCACTCGCTTTCCAAGAGGTACTCGGGCGGCAGCAGCAGTTCCTCGGTCGAGCCCATGGTCGTCGTCGTCGCCGCCGCCGACGGCCGTCCTCGTCCCGGCGCCTCCGAAAGCGGAGGGCGGCAGTACAGGCGCACGCCCCGCGCGGTCGCGGGTCGTCCCGTTGGCTGGCGGGCGAAATCGGAGGAGGTAACGCGGTTGCCCCTCAACCTGCCCGCAAACGGCAGCTCCGGGCCTGGCAGGGCGTGCCTCCAAGGCTGTCACGGGTTTGACGGAAGAGAAGGAGGAGAAGGGAAGGAAGGAAGAAAGAAGGGGCGGGTAGCGGATGTGTGAAGGAAAGAGCGGCGTGGGGACTGCGGCGCGGCACGGGGGGCTTTGTGGTGAGGAAAAGTGGGAAGGATACGGAACCGCGTTTGAACCGTCGTTCCTCGTTGCACCTTTAAAACGGCCTTTATTAAATCCCCGCCCCTGGGGTGGGCGGGGCTTTCCTCCTCCTGGCCATGTCGGCCCGCCCGCTGTTTTCTTTGTGAGGGGGGAAAAGCAGGTGAAAATGTTGTTTGTGTAAATGCCAATCTGTGGCCTTCGGGCCTTAGACTTTTATCTTTCGCTCTAATAGCTCCGTTTCTACAGGCAAAACCGGGGAGAGGGTGCAATCTAGGACTGGATTTGCAGAGTTAAGTGGAGAGAGAATCCTTTCTGCTTCTCTACACCGAATGCATACCGCGGAAGGCTAGCCCTTTGGTAGGCTTACCGATGCTAGTGATAACAGTAATCCAGATGCTGATCAGTTGGAGTGACTGGATAACTGGAATCCAGACGATCACCAACGTGTTAGCTGGCACCAATTAGTCCCAGGTAGGGATCAGCAGCTTCTAAGCAGCCTTGGCTGATGTCTCCAAGCTAGGCTGGCTTGAATCCAGGTATCGCAGGACTCGGAAATTAAGAAGAAAATAATATCAAATCATTTCCGTATCATTTTCTATGAAATCAACTTGAAAGGTTTTTATTTAACCTTACTGCAGAAGATTTCAGACTCTTCAAGACCAGGCGCGGCTGAAATAAAACAGCAGAAAATATCTCTGAGCACATGATCAACTGATACGTATTTTACTAGAACTTGGACTGGCATACAAATGGCTTTTCTCCTTTTTGCTGACCTACCAATAAATCTATGGGAATGTCTGCTCTTGCTTTTAGAACAGGAATTGAAACACTGATGTATTAGATTTATTTTGTTTGTGTTTTTTTTAATTAAAGCCATTATATCTTAGAGCCAGGTACAAAAAAGATATAGCCAGAAATAAAGAGTTTGATATACCCAGGTGTAATTTCTTCTTGTGAATTTTATGGGAGTTAAGTTGAAACCTTACACAGATTTAATTTGAGCAAAAGTAATCAACTGTGCATTTACCGTATATCACCATAATTTGCCTTGTATATAAAAAAAGATAGGGATCCTTAATTCACATGCCCACCCAAACAAACACCCATTTCCTTGGTGAAAACTTCTATCTGCTAAACCAGCTGGTTACATTAATGCAGAGAATTATTTTAATACAATATATAATTGATTCAATGAATCTTAGCTTAAGGAGCTTCTGATTTGACAAAATTACTGGATATGAATTTTGTCTTAATTGCAGGCAGTAACAGAGTTCCTTCCAAACAATGGACATTGGACCATTCAAATAATCCTTGCTGCTTCCCCTCACAATGGGTTTTCTATGCTTTTGGTAATACTATATGGAATTCTTATATTGGGACCCACTTTGGTATAATGAATAAAACTGAAAATATGGATTGAATTCTAGCCCTGCTTTAGGTTTAGCCAGTTGGGTGATTTTGGGCTGCTCCGTCACACCACTAAGAAAACAATAACAAGGCACTTCCAAAAAACTGCAGGGATAAGTCGAGGCAGTTGTCAATAGGTAACGCTGACTTGAAGGCATTTATTCAAACAGACGAATCTTACATTATATATAAGTATGTTTTGAGGCTAAAAATATTCCAGTTTTCATTTAATAGACTAAGATGTCATTTATCCAGCTTTAAGGGACATCCTTCCTTCATTAATCTATTAAATCCAGGGTTTAGTGGGGAATTCATTTTAGCTCAGATCTTTTGTTCCAAATTAACTTTCTTCATTTCAACAAGCTCAACCTTGCTGAGTTATTTAATTAAACCAGAGATCTACCTATAGACTTTGATCTACATGTAGTATTCGTGAATTTTGTAGAAAACACTACTGTAATACAAGAATCAGCTGATTTTCATGGTTGTGTCATTAGAATTAAAGTTCATCTGGAAATCATTGCGAGGCTAATTCTAGGATGACGAGGAGCAAGCTATTATCAACTCCAGTATTATCTGAACGGTTGTCACAAAATCTGCATGTGCTGGATTGATGCTTGGATTTTTGTATTACCACTGTGTAAAATGTTGTATGGGGTTACATACAAAGATGTTCACAACATACATTAGGATTCACTACAGGCTGCATTGTGATGAATCAGGCTGGAGTACATCCCTTTACAAGATAATCCAGGGTCTTCCCTTGTGGGTTGAAGGGTAAGGCATCATGGATAAAAATTATTTCAATGCATTCTAAACTCTCTCTGTTTAGAGCAGTGGTTCTTAACCTGGGTTCGATCGAACCCCAGGGGTTCGGTGAGTCAGTCTCAAAGGTTCGGCGGAGGTCAAGACACACACTATTATGTTTTTGTTTTTGTGTGAAAATCATGTTTTAATCATGGTTTTGTT
>JAOYMU010000302.1:18460816-18474359 GCA_025802295.1 Psammodynastes pulverulentus | reverse complement strand
GTTACATGTGGCCCTTTGAGGGCAACCATTACACTGATGTGGCCCTTGGTGAAAATGAGTTTGACACCCCTGCTTTATACAATAGGGAGACAAAGGGGTTCACAATTTCCCTGTCATCAATTTCAACACTTCTCCTTCTTTCCTTTCAATCTTTACCTTTACTTTCACTGGAGATGCTATTCTTCCTTCCTCCTCCAGCCATTGTAGATTGAAAAGAATTCTATTCCTAATTCTATTTCATAACTGGACATGACAAGATTTTCCCTCTTAATTCTCCCATTTCTTTTGGTTACAGATATCAGGAATACGAAGAATTTCCATTTCTTCTACAACTGGAATTGGAACGGATTCTCTCCCACCCCATCCCAAAACATCTTGAATCTTGGTAGGATCTACCATGCTTTTAAGAAGAGGTTGCCAGTGTTGAAAAGTATCTTTGATGGCATAAAACTGTCAATTGTGATTGAAAAAAAAAGCTCAATGAATGAACTGTTGTCAAACAATAGAAGATATTGTGAAATTATTCTGCCCAATATAAAACCAGAAGCATCAGCCTGAACCACAAAGAGGAATGTGGGATTTAGATGAGATTGAGAAAGGCTTCTTAAATTTCAGAATCTCATCTTTCTTGAAGCGATGAGTATGAAATGCAGCAAAATTATGAATAAATTTATATTAAAACTGGCAAAGTCCATGACTTTAGTTGAGTTCACCGCAGGGCCAATAGAAAAGAGGAGACCAAGACACAATAGATTTTCAGATTTAGCTGAATTAATTTGAATTCCTTCTGAAGAGATTAGTAGTTTAAATAGATGCTGGTAGACCAAAGGAGTGGTTTTTAAGCTTAGAATATAGGCTGTGGTAATAAAAGTGCTGAAATAATTCCCAAACCTGTTCAGTGTGGAGAGTCTCAGATTGATAAGCAAAATTTTGAAATAAACAATAAAAATTATCTAAGATATTAATTTTTTTCATGAAGATTAAGAGGCTTGATATCAATCTGAATGGTGTTACCAAATAAAATTCCTATAACACATATCAAAGGTAAATATTATTATTATTTAAATTTATGGTGATAATAGCAAGTCATTCACAAAAGATACAGATAATACATTCCCCCCCAAATTCTCAGTAATTGTACAGACACTATTTTCTCAAGAACCTTTCCAAAGGACAGGAGATCAGAGACTGGAGGATAGTTGTAAATGAGGTGCCTCTTCAATGTAAATGAAAGTTGAAGCTAAATAATATTGCAGGCATGTCAATTAATGTGGATGATGTTTAGGACAACTTTACTATGCTTAGAAATGGATTAGAAACATAAGAGCTGACCATCAATACCTTGAATGTAAAGTGGGGGATCAAAAGGGTTGTTTAAGCAAAGATTAAGGATAGAACATCCTGTGAAGTTACAAATGACACCAGAATCTATTCAAGCCTGGAGATGTATTTCTGAAACTTTTGTGTTTGTAGAAAATATACAGTATTTGCCACTATTGCAAACAGTATTTGAATAAATACCACTGAAATGTATCATATGTTTGTCTTGCATGTAATTTCTGAGCTTTCCATTCTCCTTTGGAGATTGGGCTACACACATATTTGATAGCATTGCTTTAAGATGTGACAGTAAACTAAATATCCTTAGCAAGACACTCACATGCAAAATGACCAGGTTCTCCACAATATAAACATTTACATTACATGCCCTGGTAATTTTTCTTGCTCTGCTTGCCCTATCTACTGTAGGGAAAGAGAGGAACAAAAAGAAAATATTGTTGTCTTCTTCTTCTTCCGTTCATACTTTTCTATACTCCTTTGAATTTTCCATGAACATCCAAGCAATGATGCCAATCACTCAACCTGCTGAGGGAGTTTCATCCCTCATGATGATTCTGACATTAGCCAATGAAACTATTTCCATTCTAGCACAAATGCTGAGCTGTCAACTGAAAATCAGATCAATATTTTTTCTCAGAATATGTACATTGTCATAGATATTGCTGTTACTGGTCATTTATTTAACAGAATCATTGACCATAGTCCTCAGGAATAGTACAAAGTTGCTGATAGTCTGATTTGCTCTCTGTATCAAAAAAGAGAGCAATCTACTTTGCATATTCCAATCTCATCAGGCTGATTATAAACTCTATTTGAGAACAGTTGATGATCAAATCCATATTGAACAACATTGTATTAAATTAACTAGATTGTTATCATACTAGTTCGGTTGAGAAAGGGATGTTAAAGGATTGCTGCTATTATGTCTGAAGCTTCTTGGGCAGAAGGATAGTGGAGCTGTTGTTCATTAAGGGACGATTCTGCTTCACCTTTTGGGATAACTAATAATCTAGATTAAGTGATTGATCTGATCCTGGAGAAAACTCTGGCAACCTGATCAATAGTCAGGAGGGTTTCCAGAACTCTATAATCATTAATTAATCTCAGAGTTGGAGCCTACATTGATGAGAAAACCAGGTATAGTGATTAGATTCTCTCCCTCCTCTACATTTTCTAACCATACACAAGAGTAGATAGCTTTATTGCATAGAATTCTGCAATAGATATAAGATTTTCTCTCTGGCAACAATCAATAATAAAAATATATAACAATATTTTATATATAAGATTTGGGTCCTGGTATCTACTCAGTTTTGGACCATTTTGAAGGTTTCGATATCTGTTATTCATTTACAAAATAGTATATTTTTAATACGAAGATCAGATATTCCCACTTCACCAGTTTCAACTCTTAGCTTAATCCAGTGCTGACTACTTCTGATTGGTGTTTGAGAATGCCAAGAATTATAGTTCCAAAATTTGAACAGGAATACAGATTGGGGCAGGATACATTAGAACAGGGGTATCAAACTCCATTTCACCGAGGGCCGCATCGGGGTTGTGTTTGACCTCAGGGAGCTGCTGGTGTGGGCGTAGCCAGGGTTGGTGTGATCAGCTTGACATCAATTGTGTAGGGGGTACCTGGGGCCCAAGCAACATGCCAATGAAAACAGGCTCCTGAGCTCCGTTCTTGCCTAGAATGGCCTCCTGCAACCCTCCGAGCTCCATTTTTGCTGGCAGAGGCCATGGCCTGTCCTTTGCTGTTTCCAGGGCAGCCTTGTGGGCCAGATCTAAGCACTCTGGGCCTTGAGTTTGACATCCTTGCATTAGAACAACATGAACCACAAAGTCTGTGTATTGCGTTCTCTTCCTTCCTTTCTTCACAGCAAATTGTTCAAATCTTGAATCCCAAAGAATTTCTGCAAGTCAAAATAAGTTTGGATAGGAAGGAGACAAACAGTTCTCCTGAATTCTATTTTGCCCTGACATGATTTCTACGTTGGAATTAAAATTCCCTGTCATAGACAATTGTAGTATTGATGGGCAAATCTGTAGTAATGATGGGATATTTGCTCTCAAATTTCTGTGAAATAATACTTTTGACTTAAGTTCAGAATTTTGGATTTAGCAAAGAAGGATTAATACTGTAGAATAATTGGAAAAATAATCCATTTAAGCCAGTTTTTGGAAATTTGTTTCATGAGACAGGGCTATTGTAAAACATTTGACCTAAGAGAACAAATATAAAATATTTATAAAAGAAGAAGGGACTTCCCAATCAAGAATGATATCCCTGGTGTGCATTTTGAAAAGGTGAAGAATAAAGGACAAATTATAGTTTATGAGTGAGCTAGGGAAGAGAAGTTGCAAAAACTGATAGCTGATAGCTTATAAATTAGAACTTGCAAGACATTTTACAGACCTGTCAGAGTTGATATCTGTTCTATATTCTTATATTTTTAAAATAAACTAGACTACTATTGGACACCATAAATTTCAAGTGATTTCCTTCCAATGTATTGTGGTTATTTCATTTAACCCTGGTTTTTTTGGCCAAACTCCAAT
Source organism: Psammodynastes pulverulentus (assembly GCA_025802295.1). NCBI lineage: Eukaryota > Metazoa > Chordata > Lepidosauria > Squamata > Psammodynastidae > Psammodynastes > Psammodynastes pulverulentus. The sequence continues at coordinate 18,470,453 of JAOYMU010000302.1, read as the reverse complement.
ATGGAGGTTAAACCTAATTTGGGGATTAACCCTAATTTGAGAATTCTTCTTAATAGGAAGGAAGTACTTCCAAGTACATTTTGCCAATCTCTTAAAACTTTATTTCTGGATTCTTTTCTGTCAGATATTTCCAACTATATTAGCACTATGCTTGGAGCCCACTTTTAAAAACAGAATTTCTAACAGTCACAAATATTGTGCAAAACCATAGACCTTTCTAAAGAACTAAAGCAGATTGCAATTACAGCAAGAAAGGAACAGAGATTGAGTGAGTGAGAAAGACAAAATGGTCCCAGGACTCAAAGACAGGAAATTGTTCTGAAGCACCCCACTCCTTCGAAATAACAAATACCTGTATAAATGAGTTGTGTGACTCAACTTGGTCATGCTCTTCATAATGTAAGAAGAGAAGTAGACGATTCTCAAGCCAAGACGAACAGAAGGGTCATGTTTAGTATAATAATAAAGTAATCCATAGGCATTTAAACAAATGGCATGCTCCAGATACGTTTTCAAAGAGGAGCAGAGTTATCATATTGAAATCAGATGCCATGTACACCACACATAATTTCTTTGTACTCTTTTTTTCCCTAGCTTTGGAGATACATCTGTTTCTTCTCCCTCTGTTGATATGATCCAGTTAAATTCAAGCTTTGGAGACACTTGCGTGAAATATTCAAGGTTACTTGATTTTTCAAAGCATAAATCTCATGACTAGCCTCACTATGTAGGTTTATGCTATGAGGTAATTTTTCCAATGAAACATTATTTCTGCATTTGCGGCTATCTTGAGACCGTGGGCAAACATTAGACTGTCAAAATTGATCTCCATAAAATACACCAAACAATTGTTTCTCCAGAACATTGATGAGAGGCAGAAACAAAGGCAAAAAAAATAATAATCTGCCCATGATCGAGCATTCAACTTTTGCTACTAAAATTATATTTACATTAAAGAAATAAAATAATCTCAAACTCATGAAAAATGCATCTACTTAAAAACCTTATATAGGATGTGTTTGTTTATTCAATTCATATGGCTGTCCAACTGAAATACATGACTTTGGGTTGTAAGCAACAGTTGTACACTTATATTTGAAAAAAAGAAGAAAACAAAAGAAAAATTCTTGTCAATAGATAAATTAAATCTTCAGAGATAAACCACTGTACTAGATTATATGATGACATCTGAGCCAAATCCTGGTTGTTATTGTTCCATCTCTAAGTTGTGTCCAACTCTTTGTGTCCTTATGGACCATAGCATGTCAGCCCCCCCGTCCTCATTTGCCTCCCAGAGTTTGCCCAAATTCATATCATTTGCATATATGACACTATCAAACCATTTCATCCTGGTTATCAGTCCCTAATTTGATTCTTACAAAAAAAGCATCATTGGGTTTTGTGAAATGCATAAGATTCAATTTCCAAGTAAGATTCAAAGACTTTTACTTTATTTCCAATAAAGAATTACTCATTTTGAATCCTCTATTCAATTGAATGGTCTGTTCTTCATTGACTCCCCATTGACTTCTGAGTACAATTCAAGTGCTAGTTGTTATCGTCATGGCATAGGATCTAGTTATTTAAGGGAACTGCCTGTGTTTAATCATTTCTGCCCACCCACTACATTTAGAAAGAATTGGTACGCACAAAGTGCCCTAAATTAAACATAGTCTTGTGGTACCAAGGAAGCATGCTTTCTTCATTGCTTTCCTCACTCTTTGGAACTGTACTTCACCCCCTTATCTCTGAGATATATATATATGGTGCCCACTCTGCTGGGGTTCTGGAAGTCCTTAAAAACATCCTGGGAATAATGTATTTGTGAGGCCCATGTTGTGCTTTGTATAGTATTTAACTGTATGGAAGTTTTTAATACAGGATGCCATTTTTCTTTCCTGTATGCAACTATTTTCAATTTTTATTTCATTTTGCCTAGAGTCTTCAAGAATGGGTGACCTTAATAAATTTGATAAAATAAATAAGTAATTAGAAAATATAGCACTATTTTAGAAATCATTTAGATAAAATGACTACTTTGGCTCTTTAAATTATGTGTACAATGTAGGAACACTGGAAAAATGGTAGCAAATTCCTGTAATTTTCCATTAATTTTTCAGCCTGCATATTCCTATATCCAGATCACACAGACTTAATACCATACAGCTAACTAAATATAGCTTGATCTTTACATATTAAAGATTAGGCAACATAAACTGGCAAAAAGTAAGGCAAAACAAGAAGAGAGAATGATAAGAATAACAGGTAAGCGTTCACATTTTTTCTCTATGTCTATTAAACGGCACAGAACTTTCCAGAGCCACTGGTAACAATATTGTGGTTGTTAGCATGGACAATCCCCCAGAGAGAGGCCTTTGGTTATTCCAGCTTCAAGCCTTTTGTATACATAATGATAATAGAGCTGGAAAGTGGGAAACCATGTAATCCCTCATCTATTTTGAATCATGAAAAAAATGATTTGGTAGATTGGAATGATGCATGCAACACTTTCACTGTAAATGTCTGAGAGAAAGCAGCCTTCACAAATAAGACAGAGACAGTGTAATAAAGGTATAATAGTGTTACTTCTCATGGTCGGAGCTTCTTGTCTGGACTGTCTCAAGAGGCTGACATAAATAGATTGGTTTGTTAAAAGCATATTTGTGTACTATACACCTCTGTATATTAGTACACAGCCTGTGGGCTAGTCAACACCAACCAGTAAAACAATCATAAAAAAAATCTCATAAAACATTAAGAACAATACATTATTTTAAAAAGCTGAAACAAATACTGGATTATAATGTAATAAACATTCTTAAGATAGACTTAGAACACAAGTCTAGAGTAAGAGTATGTCTGTAAAGTCTACTTGAAGGAGCTTGAAATGAGGTGAATTAAATTGGTCTGTGTGTGTGTGTGTGTGTGTGTGTGTGTGTGTGTGTGTGTGAGAGAGAGAGAGAGAGAGAGATTTCAAAACTCTGGAGTCACCACTAATAATATCCTGTTTAGTGAATTCCAGGCAAGTCTCCTTCCATTCCAACACACATAGTGATTGTTTAGCTTGAAACTGGAATGTGGTATATGAATTGAAGCCATTCTTCTACGACCATTTAGGATTAAAATTAAAATAAGCTGTTAAAATAAGCCATTACCTGTTGACCCGTTGATGAAATTATAAGGTCATCATTTACTTTTCTTCTCCCTTTCTATGTCTCTTAACAGTCCATCACACCTCAAAAGATGCCTCTTTGAAAAGTCTCTAATCCCCTGGGAGAGCTTTTAGTATGAGTAGAACTGTAAAGAACAGGTGGCTGAAAAGATCCAGCCCTCACTTTGGAACTCAGTTTATTTTTACATTCCCTGCTTCTTTTAAGTAGTTGAGATTTTTCACTGACAAAATGAATTATGGAGATTTACAAGCTTACACATCATTTTTTAAAATAAAAACAATACCAGAAGGGTAACACTTCTGAGACTCTTAGTTATACTAATGAAAATAAAATTGACCTTAGTTGTACATTGTTGTCTACATTTTTATAGTTATGTTTATAGTGCATGCAGAAAGTTACTGAGAATCTTCTCAGAAACAAAGACTTGGAAAAAACACCAACAAGTTAGGTCATCAGCAGAAGGGAACGATCTACAACTGAGGCAATAAGGGTTGAGATTTGATGTGAGTAACCAAGAAAGCAGGAACTCACTGGCTAGAGAGGAGTCTATAGATAAAATAATCTCTTTGAAATTATACTGTTGAAAGTTTTCCAATAGCTGTTTTAAATTTTTATTCTTTTGAACAGTAAATAAAGGTTTCTTTTATTCAAACATAATCTAATAAAAAAGCAAATAAGGATAAACAATATATAAATAAGAGCAAACATTAAGATTTTGTTAAAAGCAATAATAATACTTGCCTTAAAATGTTACAGGTGGAGGAAAAGGTCATATGTTTAATTCTTATCCTAGCTGACTATTTCAAGAACAGAAAGAAATCATATTGGCAACTGTATCAGAGTGTACTTTAGTTCACTTTAGTTGAGGTAACTCCGCATCATATTCAACTGTATTTAGGTTGAACAGTGAACTCTGTTACTTTACCTTCTTTAAGCAAGGGACAAAGCAGTCCTGCACCATCATTAATTCCTATAGCCAGAGAAGATTGTTAAGTTCTTCATGTTCATAAACCATGGAAGGAATAAGCAGTTGACGTGTCTCTCCATCTAGGCTGGGAACACTTTTTCAGCAATTACAAGAAACATAAGTGTAGCATAAAAAGAATTAACAAACTATTTTGAAAAGCTGTACAAAATTCATGAATTTATTAGATTTGCAGGTCACACAAAATTGGGAGACCTGGCAATACTGAGTATGGCATATACATTGAAAAACTGGGCTAATAAAGATTAAGATATCCTTTAACAGGAAGAAATATAAGGCATTACATTTTGAGAGAAAAAAGTGTTGGACATAACATTCATGGTGGTTGATTCAGAAACTGGAAACATTGCAATATATATTCAGTACCATTTCAGTGTGTGTGTGTGTGTGTGTGTGTGTGTGTGTGTGTGTGTATTCTTCTCTACTCAGTATCACTGAAACCACAGCTGGAGTTCTTGATACAATTTTGTGACTATATTTCCAAATGAATATTGACAGATTAAAAAGGTTCAGACTTGTGTAAATGTCCTAGAAGGATAGTTTGCAGGAAAGTAGGAATATTCAATTTAGAGAAAATAAGATTAAATGGAGGCATGATACCTATGTTCAAATACCTAAAGATATTACAACATACTCATAGAAAGAACAAAAGTGCCTCCCTCATGATTAACTAGACAGTTAGTTACATCCAATTTTATCTAGAATTACTCCAGTAATAGCACGTTTAGCTTGGGAATCCTGATAAGATTGTAGCCAAGCCATTTAGAATATATAGGCTAAAAGTCCTAATAAGCCACTATTGCATACATATAAAAAAATATAGACTGACTATGCTTAATGAGTCCAGAAGTCTACACTACCTATTGGGAAGGAGAGGAAAGTGAGTAGATGAGCTAATGGAAATTTCATAGACCTTCCTAAAAGAGAACTATAGGTTGAAATGTCATATATGAGCATTCTGCATGATAAAACACAGCACTGGTCTGATTTGTTAATTTCTGGACTAAAATTGGATGAAAGAAAAGAGGACTTGGGATGAATTTTATAACTGCATCTCAAAATGAAATAAAGATACCTTTTTCTATGCGGTGATTCATCAGACACTTGTTCCTGTACATAGAGTGTGCACATATTCATAATAACTCTTAAAAATTCTTGTACCACTTTCCCCAAAATTCTCACCCAACTGTGCAGTAGTTTGGATGTTCAAGGAATACTTTCATTATAGACTATCTTCTTTCAAAACTGTTTCAAAGCTGTCCAAAATGCGCTGCTGAACAGGTTGCATGAAGAGATCTTATTATAATGGAAATAAAATTAGGCAGCAATAAGGAAGCAATTTGGGGATGGCAAAAGTATCTATGATGAGCCCATGATGAGCCCTGGGGAGGCCATTGATGTCTATATGAAAACCAGAAGTCTGTACACATTTTAGGAAAATCACGATAAACTTGGAATCAAATAGAAGTAGAAAAATGGATAACATTGAAATGATTTCCTGTCTTAGCTTCTTCCCTCTTATGTTATGGCCAGTTTGGTACCTGTGTAGAAGTCACACAGCAAGCAGGCTTTCTATACCCTTAATTTGCAAAAATACAGATGCCCTCAACTTACAACAGTTTTTAGGGATTGTTTGAAGTTACAATGGCACTGGAAAAAGTGACTTATGATTGTTTTTCACACTTATGACCATTGCAGCATTCCCATGGTTCATATTTATGATGATTGTAGTATTCCGGGGTCATGTGATCACCTTTTGCGATCATCAGACAACTAAAGTCAATGGGGAAGCCAGATTCACTTAACAACTGTGTTACTAATTTAACAATTGCGGTGATTCGCTTAACAACTGTGGCAAGAAAGGTTTCAAAACGGGGCAAACCCCACTAAAACAACTGTCTCACTTAGCAACAGAAATTGTGGAGGGGTATTGACAAAAAAGAAATATGATTATTTAAGCTGCAAAGATCATGTCATGTACTCTACCTTTCAATCAAGAAATTGCTTGCTCACTCTCTCAGTCAAAAGAATTTGATTATTTTAAAAGCCTTGTTGAATCTCATGCCTACCACAAATAAAGTTCATGCTAATAATGTGGAGTGGGTTGGAAAGGCTTTTAAATTTGTTTGCACAGACAAGTAAGCAATTGTAGAAGAAAAAAAAGTTGCTGAAGATTTTTTTTTGTGATGAAATGTCTGCTAAATTTTGTGACACTGTCTGCTAAATCCCTATAATTAGCATGGCCCTTCCTAGGTAAATGTCATGGGGGTATTTGATGAAACAGGGCATGAACTCTCAAGTAACACTCAGGGGTCTGTAAAGCTATGCTGTGTGACTTTTGGAATTCAACTATTAGATAGGCTTCCCTTATCTAGAAAACACAAGGGAGAAAGGCATTTGTCCAGTCTAATGATCCTTGTTAACAGAATTGTGTCCCTCCATTATAGATGCTGTCCCTCGCTCATCAAAGAAAAGCATTACTGAGATAACTAAATAATATATCAGTATTGTTTAGCTACATCCTATTTCAGGTTTAATGCTTTTTTATATGTGCAAAGAAAATACTAAAAAGTCTAGACAGAGATATACACAGAAAGAATTTATGTGGCTACAGCAAAATTCAAAGATCATATTCTGTCTTAGGAAAATACATCAAAGTAGAATGCTGGATATTGTATATTTTTATTAGTTGGAGTATCAAGTTGAGCGATGCATGTAAGATGTATATACTTTGCTGAAGTATAGAAATACAGTTCCAGAATAAGGACGTCAACTTCAGGCAAGCACCCACAGCCCTAAAACCACAAATGCTTAATATTGATTTACTTTTATTTTGTTAATTTTAGAGTGCGGTGTAGTGATACTAAAAGTTATGGAACTGCTGCATCTTCTTTCAGGGTTAGAGAAGTATTTTTCTATGCCTCTATATATATCAATTTCTGGGCTTCACTGTTCTTTGCAATCTGGAGGCAGCATTTGGCAGGGAGTGTATCAAATACATGCTTGAAGTGTTGACTCAAGAATGTAATTGCAGGGTAAACCAGGTTAACAAGTTGCTAGTCAGAAGAACATTCAGATGCATCAACCCATCAGATGAACAAAGACAAATAATTTGAGAACAGTGATTGATCTTGGACACAGGGTAGAGAAGAGTCAAACCAATGCAAACTATTTTTAGAATAAGTTAGGCAAAACTATGCATTTTTAAACTATCCCAATAATGAAATAAAATAAATATACTAATAAATAAACAAAATAAAATATAGTACTTTTCCTGTAGTATATTTTCCTAAGGCACTACTACTGATTAAACATATAGGCAAATGCAAAGAGAAAAGAGGAGGCTTACAATAAATGACCCTTTGTAGTTTTCTTCTAGCAGGGGATTTCAATATTTGTGATCTTTGTGGATGATTGTGGCATATTTCAAAGCAGATGGATCCCTGATGGATTTTCCTAAAATAACCTGATAAACAGAACTTGCACAAAAGTTTATATGGGAATGTGCCATGTATTGGAGTGAAAATTTGGCATAAATACTTGGGCAAGTGATTGTCGAGAAAAATGTTGAAAAATACTGGTTTTACAGTATTAAGGACTTATTCTATGATTAAATGTAAATTTAAAACAAACAAATATTCTGGATTGATGCTATACATGTAATTATGCTCATGGCCAATTTTCCAGACATGTTAAATAGTTTGAGATTAAAATATCACAAAGTAACATTTTAAATGGAAAGGCATAGAATATCTCATATCAACACAGAATTTATTTGATAGCTCTTTTGATCGCATATACTTGAAGGTGCTACTTGAGCAGAGTAAAGCAATCAAATTATGCATATATGCTAAACACCTGCTAAAAAAGCTGGCAGCTAACATTGTAATGGCAAATATCAGTTCCTTTGGGGTTTATATGTCTTAGATTTTAAGTGTAATTTCCTCACCCTCAAAAGTGCTTAGAGACAAATGACATGTTAATTAGTTTAGTGATGCACTATTGTTTCTTTCTTTCTTGTTAAGGTTGGATTGGAACCCGAGCAATCAAATAGAAGGGGTTTAATTTCTTCCTCCAGTCATATTTCATTCCCACAAATTATTCTATGGAATCCAATCAGAGAAGACTGTCTTTTATATATCTAAATCCCAAATTGTTTAAGATTATGTTGGTTTACAATAAATCAACCGCAACTGCTTGTTTTTCTCCAGGGCTACCAAAACATTTGGTATAAATCATGCATTAAGTCATTTCCTTATAAGCCAGATGTTCAAATGGATTGATGTTACACACTTCTTTTCAGTGAAGCGATGGGATCAACAGATAATTTATTGCTTAGGTTACATCTTTGAATTACTGCTTAACCTCCTTTATATTAAAAAAATATATATTGGAATGGTATATTGGAAGGAAAATGGAAATTACTAATGGCCAAAAGAAGGGGACACAAACATGCTTTATTATACTTTGTCATGTATTATGCATTTCTGAAAAAAGAAAAAGTAATGAATATTCCTACTTGAATCACATAATTTAGTAAAATCATGGTTCTGGATACTGAGAAACAGAATTAATAATTGTAATGTTTATTTTATTCTTCTGGATGAATGACTTGTGATCATGAAATGGTGGTGCTCATATGTTTTTAAAAGAGAAGCAGCACAGGCATGAAGCTTTCTACTAATGGAAACCTTGAGTTTTTTAGGAACGAATGTCAGCAATTTAATATCAGATGCTGTTTGCAAGTGAAATACCATAGACTGACTCTATTCTCTGGGGAAGAGATAACAGTCTTGTGCATACAGTCAAGATCAGATAAACTGTCTACTACTTCAGCCAGAACATATTTTTGTTTCAAACATGTTTGTGCATGTTTAATAAAGATTATAACATGGATAAATAAATTTTAATAGATGTGAATATTGGTAAAGAAAAGGGTATCGTGCAGTTTGTTGAGAGCTAAAATAGCAGTGTACAAGAATGTGCTTATGGCCATTTTATTATTTGGAAATGAATGTTGGACACAAACATACAAATACACTGAATACAGGGGGAATAGGGTACTTAACAAATGTCATAAACCCCGAAGAAATAGAATCAAGACTGAATGGGCAATGGATGAATGTGGATGAATGACTACAAAAATGACCAGCCAATAGGAAATAAGAATGTTGAGGCAGTTTGATCATATACAGAGAATGAGTAAGGACTGAATAACAAACAAATATAAAAAAGAAGAATGGATGAGTTGAGAGAAGGAAAAGTATGTAAGGGAGATCTCTCAAAAGAAACAGGTGACAGATTCGAAGAAAAAAGGCAGCATTGAAAATAAACTATGTCTGTAATGGAAAAAAAGATGGTTTTTCAGGGACAGAAAGTTATGAAGAAGTATAGTAAGCAATGTTGATGTAAGGTCTATTTAACTATATTTCTTTTTTTTTTTTTAAATAAATATTATTTTTTAGAAAATAAATTGTAC
>JAOYMU010000302.1:18426646-18453555 GCA_025802295.1 Psammodynastes pulverulentus | reverse complement strand
TGTTATGTTGTTTTACTTTTTTACCGTGCTGTGAACCGCCCCGAGTCTCCGGAGATGGGGCGGTATATAAGCTTGAGAATAAATAAAAAAGTCCCTTTTCCCTTTTCACAGTATTTTTAAAGATACTTGTATTTAGCTATTTTTGAAAAGCATGATATAAATATATAAAATCAGATAGCTATCATGTGAACAATTTGCCTCACCTACAATGCTGTCATCCTGTTCACTCCTTTTACTGATTTTACAGATCCTGAGGGAACTCTGCAAGGATTGTGAGGTGGGGAGCTGTATAAAAAAGTCAAGATGGCAGCCACAGCTATGATCAAAAAGTTATTTTTATATATGTCTTTCGCTTGATGCATATGAAAGAGGGATGGACATTCTGCAGCCACAGCTCCCATCCTTTCTCTGACCTCATTTCTGAGCTTCTTATGAACAGCAATTTCTTGATCTCTGCTTAGAGTTCTGACAGGGAACTATGGCTTCATTTTTTTTGAATGAGAGCACAACTGTTCACGTGACATGGATCTAGAATGCATATATTGTTGGACTCATATTGAGATGACAACATTTGTGCCTCCTACTTGGCCCTCCTCACTCAGTGTGTGGAGATGAAGGAGATCAAAGATTGAAACGGCATGGTGGTTTTATCTGTTTTACAAACAAACAAATGGCCATTTATTTATCCATGGAATAAATTACTCTGTTTTGGATTCTAAATATTATCTGAACTTGACTGTTTTGTTGGGGGGGGGGGGGGCGGGAGATATTTTAAATTTTTTGCAGTGTTGGATTTCATGTCATTTTAATTAAAAATAATTATTATATTACTGATATTTTTGATATGGCATAGATAAGGCCCTAAAGATTTGTGGCCAGGCCTGGGCTGTCGGTGTGTGAAGGGTATCATTTTTTGGCTCTGCTTGTGATTGGCCATTCTGATACCTCCCTTGGCTACTAGAGTAATTTGTATTTATAGCTGGAATTGTTTTCAACTTATTTTAAGATTGTTTACTACCCAGAATCACTGGTGGAGATGGGCAATGATACAAATTGAAATGAATAAACAAACAAACAAACAAATAAATAAGCTTGGTTATGAAAGATAGTCCAGAAAATATTTTAAAATATTGTCATCTTAGACATTTTAGGGAATTAAATATGAGAGCTAATATCTTGAACTCCAGAAATGGAGTTGAATTAGTACTTTTAATACTACTAATACATTTATTTTAGACCTGCTTATTTTCAGGTCTTGGGGATGACTTCCATTACCTCCCTACCTTGTGAGTCTGCTATGGGGATATGTTTCTAAGATGATTGCATCCACATCAGGAAAAATATATTTTCTCCAATAAACTGAATAACTAAATTCATTTTTTAAAAGAATAATCCCTCAAAAATAAGTTAAAAAAAAGTCTGAAGTAATCTGTTTATACTGAATAGCATATACATAAAGCTACATTTGAAAATGTTATCTTGTTCTATAAAGCTTAACAGTATTTATACTGCTTGTAGCCTATAAATACAGTTTATACTGTTTGTAGCCAATTTTTTAAAATTGAAATGTGTTAGCATTTTGGAAGTATTGGTACATCCCTAAAAGCTAAAACTAACTTGAATGTTAGTTTCTCCATCTTTTCATGATAAAAAAAATATTACACCGTGCAGCTATTAGTAACTTGTGGAATGTGAGCCTATTTAAATCTCAAGACAGAATAAACAATAGATACTATCCATCAGTCTCACTAATCATTTTGGAATGTTTTTTTAAAGATTTCATTTATTTTAGACTCTTCTCTTTCAGTGAAGGGAGGTACTAAAAATTCATGTATGTAATGAATGATAAAGAAGTGACCAAAAACACTGAGAATAATATTCTTAGGAATAATTTTGTATGAAATGAAATATGAGTTTTGCCTATTTAGCTTTTGCTTTTATAATGGTTCTAATGTCAGTCTGAGGCCAGATAAATACTTGAAGAGAATTTACGTAGTTTCTGAGATGTCAACCACCTCCCAGTTCCTTGTGTAGTCATTGAACTATTCTTTGTGTGACCTGACAAGTTGCTCCTGAATTCTGAGTGATGTGTGAAGTCTCTGCTGTAATGAGAAAACATGGCAAAACTTTTGTTCATGTGCACAATGATGAAGTTGTTCTTGTCCCTCTTCCTCTGATATGTTACAAAACACATGAACTACACATTTTCTAGAAAGCATAATATGATTTTCATCCAACATGTATTTATTTCATTCTTGGCACTTACAAAAATGAACATATAATTAAAGGAATGGAGAACTTTTTTACACCCAACCCAATGTTATTAGCAAAGTCAAGGGAAGCTGGAAAATGCCAATCTTCAATCATGTTCATATGAGTTGATTCTGCTTTCCTAGTGCCGTAAGATTATTGTACAATATTATTTTCTCACACAGAATTGTAGAACAGACTATAGTCTTGCTTAAGATGCAAAGAAAATGACATTGCTTTCAAGTTCTGGAGATGGAATGTCTTTGAAGATCTCTTTGTGATTCTCCTTTATTCTAAAATATTCTAAATATCTCTTATATGCTCACTAAGATAAGATGTGCCTTGTATTTTAAAAAATAGCAGTATACTTCTAGTAAACAATAAATGTGACCAGTAGGGAGGCAATAAATATGTACTTAACTTCCAGTTATGACATTTGGTTTCTCAGCTTCTTTGCTTTACCTCCTTTTAATTCATTCAAACAGATAAACTGATATATTTGTTACTCAGAGGGGAAAAAAGTTGGCAGCTGCAGGATTCTACAGGTCAAGCTGTGGAATGCAATTTTGTTTTCATGAAATACAATAGTAGGCACACTGCTGCATGACTTTTGACTAATTTAAGCAATGGGTAGTAGCTTTGCAATTTCATGTTAGCAAATTTCCTTTGCCATTTCATGTTAGTCAAATCTGGAAGACCAAATGAACGTTGTAAGGTATCTTCAACAGCTTACTGCTCTTACTTTGATCAAGTCTATTATATATTCGGATATACCTAATCTCCTTTTATGTTTTAGACATCTAAAACTGTATGTTTTAGACAAACTAACATTTTTTTAGGATTTCTGCTGACTCATAGGAGTACTGCAACACCAGTACTCAGCACATCTTTATGAAGTAACAAGGCAATTGGTTGATCCTACTAAGCTACTAAGCAATATTTAAAGAACATTGCTAGCTCTGATTACTGAGCATTGTGGTGCAATAGGACAATGCAGCATGGAATACTATCAGGTTGCCAATATTTCAAAACTATCTTTTCTCATATCATTTGTTTTATTGCATATATGTCAAAAAAAGATATTCCATGTACAGACTATATCCCATATAATGACTTGATTATTCTTAGTTTTGTCAACAATTTAGTCATTCCTGAGCCTGAAGAATGGAACCTGGATCGTTTTGTATTTGGCACATGTGCTCTGTTAAGATAAAAACTTCTGGAGAGCTCAGAAGGAAAGGAAGGAAGACTCCCAGCTTCTACCTTTTGAAAGGTTCCATTCTCTCTCTAATGATAAAGTTGCCTCATCTTTCAAACCTCGAGGATAAGAACTTGAGAACCTGTTTTGGATCTATAAAACGATGCATTATAACTTTTCAAAGAATGCAATTAGCATGTTTCCAATTTTTCAGGAATTCCGAGAGCAGCTGCATTGTGTTGAGCAGAAAGTCAGCTATCCTATGATCGATCAGAGCCAAAAAAATGAAATAAAAATGAAATGCAAATGAAAACAAAAAGAAAATATATGGCCCTTGAGAATCAGGTTGAAGCTACAGTTTGGTTTCAGAATATAGACATCCCTCCCTGTCCCCCTCCTTCAAGTGACTGTAGTGGTCAGGATATAAGCGACCCTGCTTTATGTAAAGGGAGGCAGCAGTGTCTTAAAATAGCACTTATGTTGGCTTTTGTCGCATTAACTGTGGGAACTCTGATGGAAATACATTTAGGCACTTGAAGACTATACGTTCTGAGATAAGCCTAGCTGATAACTGTGAACAGCTTGCCTGAGAGGTAAATTGCATGCAGAAACTAAACATGACAGCGAGAGATAAAGCACTTATTATGATTAATACCAGAAGATGTAGCAGGCTTTACTTATTGCAGCCTCAGGAAACCTCATTTTTCTCTTTTACTAATTCACTTGTATTTCTAAAGCAGATTTTATTTTATTTGGCAATTTCTCCAAGAAAATTTCAACCTTGCCATTTTAAAAATTATTATTTAACAGTTTACAAGACCTAAATTTCTTGCACCTAATAAAATCCATTTTAGGTTGATTAAATATGCATTGCTGATAGGAAGAAATGGAGAACTATGCTTTAATTCCATGAAAAGTATACATCTCACATATTTCTAATTAAAATGAAAAAAAAAACCTACCTAGACTAACATGAAATTGCAAGTAATAATCAAGAATGAAAGTTCACACATGGATAGCCATGGAGAGAAGAACTAGAGGAGCGGGAGAAAGATAGCTGAAGGACAATGAGAGGTAGAAAGGCACAGCAGAGGAGAGAGAAGGAGAAAGAAGTTCAGAACAATAGAAATGGAAAGATTCTTTCTTATTAATCTTATTATTCTTGAAAATCTGAAATCATCTTCAACCACCCAATCATGAAGATTACAGTTTGCCACGTAGTTCTTTACCAGTGTTCTGCAGAGGAAAGATTTTCCCCCCTCCTTATAAGTGTTTTGAAAAAGAAAAAGAAAAGAAGTAAGATTAACCTCAAACATGAAAGATCAGGTCTAATTAAACTGATTTATTGCTAAATCTTCTCAACTAACCATTAGCACCTGCTTGAAGTTAAATAAGGGTCCACAGAATTCAAGGGGGTTTGTATTTAGTCCACTCCTGGCTATGTAGGGATTTTAATCTGATCTTTCTTTTAATTCAGCCCTCAGGTTCTGTCACTTATTCTCCTATAAGATCTCCTTTCATATTTATGACGTTACAATGTTTTATGTCATTTTGTAAGTCCCAGTTTTAATTGGCATCTCTTCTGTTCAGAATCTTTAGTCCAGTTTCTAAAATCATCACTTATCTTCACTAGGACTTACAGTAGCCAGGATAGCCAGACGTTTGTTTCCCATGAGAAGCTGTTTATATTTCATAATTAGTTCCAAAATCTTATAGTGAAAGTCAATATTCCAAAGTGATCTGGATCTTTAATCTGTTTATAAGTTTCTTAGATCTTATTTAACTTCTTACTGTTTATTTCATTTCTAAAGAATGTTCATTGAAATTTAAAAATGCAAACGTAAAAAAACCAATTCAAACTAATAAAAATGTAAAAAAGTATAAATATAATAAAAAGGAAAAATATAAAAAAAATTATTTTCTACCTTCATCGAGACAAGTACAAATAATTTCAGTAAGTTGTCACCTTCTGTAACTTCAGCTAAAAAGTTAGCTGTTCTGTTCATCCCATATTTCATGTTTTATCTATTAGCAAAAAATAAAGTCTTAAGAGCTATCAGAAATACACACACACACACACACACACACACACACATGTATTTATCTTCAAAAGGCAAATTAATTTCATATTGCTTTACATTACATAGTAATTAATCATTTTCTCCCAAAATACAAAAAAACCTCTTCTTTCCATGATTTATATCTATAAACAAATCTTTAAAGCCACATCACTGAAACAAGGAAAAAACCATTGAATTACTAGAAATAACAACATATTGAAAAAAAATGATCTTTAATCCTTTTAAATAATGTACTACAAATTAATTTAAATTCTTTAAGTTCTTATGCTTATAATTTTTCTTTTGTTCAGAGCTGAAAATAAACTCATCCAATGAACATTTTTTAAACTTGTCATTCAGAAGGTCTCTAATAGTTTTAAGATGATTAATAGGCATTTCCAAAAGTGATTAGAAAGTCAGGATAATGTCTTTTAAAAGGCTCTGCTTGGTTGCAACCAAGATTGCTGATACCATTATTTTCCAGCACTCAAACCTTCAGAAAACCACTGACTTGTGGTCTTCTCATGAAGAGCATCTCTCTGAAGCATAAATAAGAAATATTTCATGCTCTCCAATGAATTGGCCTACTCACAAATTCCTTGGTCTGTGCCATAGTTGTCAGTTTTGTGTTTACCATAGTTTCCCTGAAGTCCCAATTCATAATAATTCATAATAATTAAAAAGTTATTTGGAGACGAAATCATGATTACTTTTAACCATGGTGTATAAGGAGTTTCATAAACCTATCATTTTAAACTTTTGTTGTTCTACTATTTACAGTTTTCACTTTGTCTGGATTTGGATGACATGAAAAAATTCAATTCATCAAAAATAGATGCCAAAACTTCAAAATACTTTGCCACCATGATGAATTTGTGGAAGATGCGGAAGTTCATAGGCTGGTGACTATTTAAAAGCACATATCTCTTTGCAACACTAACGAAATTTAGTGGATATTTTTGAGAAAATGGACACACAAGGATTTTTGAAAGCTTGTTTGTGGTCTTTAAAATAGTTGTCACAGGGAATGGGCTTGTCTATTCACAAAATAAGTGTCATGATACATGATTTGGAGCTTTTATGACACAGTGGTTAGAATGCAGTATTGCAGGCTAATTCTTCCGACTGCCAGCAATTCAATTCAGTCTCAAGGTTGACTCAGGCTTCCATCCTTCCGAGGTCAGTAAAACGACATATTGTTGGAAGCAATATGTTGACCCTGTAAACCACTTAGAGAGGGCTGTAAAACCCTATGAAGTGGTATATAAGCCTAAGTGCTATCATTATTGCTATGTACACCCATTTATTAGAAAGTAAACTAACATATTGCCATATATTGTTAAATCTGAATGGCCCAGTGATATTCTTATAAACACAATTGGTTCTTTAGACTCACATTTGTTTTTGGCATATCACTGCTGTGATATGTTTTTAAAATTGAAAATAATTTTAGAAAGCAAAGTAAATTTAGGTATAGAAGGGAGACTAGTAGATAGGAATATAGTGATCCCCATAGCAATACATTATTTTTCTAAAGTAATTAAATATCATGTTTGAAGCAGGCACTGTCTGGCAAAAACTGTTCCAAAGAGTGTGGAAGGAATGCTTATCAACTAAGCCTTTTTTTTAATAGAAAGAACAATGGAAATATTATTTAAATTATCTATTTCTGATTACCTCTTGCATGATTTCCTAGTAGTAGCTAAAGTCATGGAAACCTTTCCCTTAATTAAATTAGACATGAAAGCAGTAGTATAGCTTCATTTTGCTATTTATATTTTTTTATTAATTAGGTTTGTACCATCTGTCTCTGTTTATCTCTTACCCAACCTTTTAATCTGTTGTTTTATGTTTATATGTTAAACACATATTGGTTTTCATAAGGGCTTTGGAGCTACTACCTTATGGCAGCAAAAACACTCCAGTTTTCCCCCTGGCAAAACACATTAGAAAAGAAAAATTGAGAATGTCATATAAGTACTTAAGAGATAACAAAGAGGTTCACCAAAGCCTGAGAAGTGATAGCTGAACTAATATTGCCCATATAGCGCATACAGGTCTTTTGAAACTCTTTGATAAACAGTGGATTTGGCATTAAAGCTTGGATGCATTAGTCTTCTGGACACCTCAATCTCTGATCAGATCAAAATAATTTTGTAGCAGAGTAGATGCTACTTAACATAGAGTTAAAACTAAACATGATGGGAACATTCTTCAGCCTGGTGCCCTCTAGATGTAATAGAGAAAGCTCATCATTTAAAGTCTGACAGAAGTTGAGAAAACACACCTAAGAAATTGGATTGAATGATCAAAGACCAGTACTTCTGCTGGTACTATAATAATAATAAGGAACATCTTCAGCTCAGTTAGGATTAGGGTTGGAAATTAATATTTATAAAGATGCCATTAATTGCTCAGCAGTTAAAGATGCTGAGTTTGTCAGCTGGAAAGCTGACAGACTGGGATCGAGTCCCGAATACCACGCAATGATGTGAGCTCCTGTTACTCACCCCAGCTCCTGCACACTTAGCAGTTTGAGAGAATGCAAATTTATTTATTTATTTATTTAATTTATATTGCCACCTATTTGCCCAAAAATCACCCCCCCAACTCCCAACCCCGGCCCCAATGACAGCAGATCACATGAGCCATTTAATGGGTTCTGTCCCACTCTGGGTTCCCCAGGCCCGCTGGCAGAACCAGTTCTTCAGCGCTTTCTGGAAGAGTACTAGAGTGGGGGGCCATTCTTATCTCTGGGGGAATGATGTTCCAGAGAGAGGGAGCCACGATGGAGAAGGCCCTTCTTCTGAGTCCCACCAGGTATATCTCCCTCAGGGATGGGACCCTCAACATTCCCTGCCTCCCCACTCTGATGGGTCGGGTAGATGTGACCGGAAAGAGATGGTCCCTCAGATAAATGTGAGTAGATTAATAGGTATCACTTCGGTGGCAAGGTAACAGTGTTTGGTGTGCTTTTGTCATCTATCCATTCTGGTCACATGATCACAGAAAAAACCTTCAGATAATGCTGGCTTCCTTGTCTAAGAAATGGAGATCAGCACCACTCCCTAGAGTCAGAAACAACTTGACAGGGGAAATCTTTACCTTTGGTTGAAACAGGTATTTTGGAATAATCTTTTTTCTTTGTAATTCAGTAAGCACTTGCTAATTTTAAACATGGAGCTAACCATATTTATAAGTTGATGTTGATAATTACATTATATATTATGAATGTTTAAGTATGAGAAGTTTCTGCAGATGGCTGCACGTTCACTTTCATATTATTACCCAGAGGAGATCTTCATATAGTTCCCAAGAGTCAAGATTAATTTGAGATAATCTTTAGTCTTTATCATTACTGAAGTATAACAAAAGTAGATTCCATCTCAGGTTTTCGTAATAGAAATTATAACAATGATCAAAAAGATCCCTTTTGTTTAAAAAACTACTATTTGTTAAAAATATAGATCTATATAACTGCTGCAAATGGGTGATTTGTCTTAGTATAATTCAAGTAATACAACTAATACAGATTACAGTTCCTGAAAAATACTGCAGTTAACTGTAATGGAAACAAAAGATGTTTAGCAGTTAGATAATAGTTCTGAAGAAAGAAAAAGCTGAGATTATTGGAGGCCAAGTTGGTGCTGATGGATATAAGGCATATAACGGGTGTGTGTGAGCGAGAGTGTGAAAGAGAGAGTGAGAGAGAAAGCAATTGATTCCTTATCTTTGGTCAGTATAAGTGAAACAAAGCTTTTTGTTCTATCAGAAGAAAGTGCTGGAGATATTTTTCACCCTTGTAAAATCCTAATGAATTCAACTGACATTGTTGCTTAAAGTAAACGGAGTTTAAAAACAGATTTCTGTAGGCATTTATTTTTATGTATTTCTGGAAAAGCACTTTATAGAATTCAAGACCATAAATGTTCATCTATTAAAGCTGGAAGTACAATGCTTCATAATTTAACAGATGACTTAAATGAGTGGGTTGTGGCCCACCTTGATTTCTACTGAAACCAGTATTCTCCGAAGTGACTCAAGACGTCTGTATCATATTCAGTTAAACAAGGATCAAACATTTTGGAAACAACATGGGCCAAACAACATAATCCAGTGCTATCACTAAGATCGAAACATTGAAGGAATTGTAGGTGAAGTGTTATTTCTTCAATTAAATAATATGAAAGCTTTTAGGAAAAACACCATTTTGCTCATCCCTTTATTGAACGATTTGCTATAAAGCTAATATGAAAATATTATTAGCCTTAATATCACCATATTATGCAAGCAATGAGATCTCAATAGGTTTTAGGCTCTGTCCAACTGGACCTACTAAATTTCTTTCATATCATGAATACCAATTTTGGGTCATACATGAGGACTAAGAAGAGTTTCTGCTTGTAAAATTTCCATATGTGTTGAGCTGCTAAGCACATTCTGTAATCAGTTTATAATTTCACTGAAGTTAAGGAGTAGGTTAGCAAGGTACACAGGGAACCTCATCCCACATGAACATCCAGGAATTAAATGGCTAATTTTCATCAGAGCAAATGGGTACTTAGTTCTGAAATGCATCTTGTCTCCCACCATTTTCATTGCTCTCCCATGTATACAAAAGAACAACGACTTCATGTTGTGAACACTTTATTTAATCATTAGACTAATAATCTTTTAGGCCCATTTCATGTTTCTCTGGCACAAAAAATGTTTCCTCATGATCAAGTCTATGGATCCTTCAGGAGGGGCTGAACAACCAGCTTCTTGTGCGCTGAGAGGATTGTGAGGAAGGTCCAATCTGAATCGGTCACTAGGCCCAGAGGTTTAGTCTTCCAAGTTTTTGGGTTTGTGCTGGAGCTCATCCCCAGGGACTTCTCTCTCTCTCTAGAAGTTCTTCAGGGAACTTCCCTCCCTGCCTCTTTATTTTGTAGAGAGAGAAATTCCCTGAGGATAAGCTCCAGCATGAATCCAAAAGCTTTTTCCCCAAATTTTATAATAAATGTTTGAACTAAGTGGAAAATACAGAGAATCTTAATGTATTCCTCAAATTTCACTATCAGAATCTGTAGTCTTATTTTAAATGATTTTCATTAAAACATACCAAATTAATACAGCTTGATAGAATAGTTAAAAAAATTAAACTATAGGTGATTGCCATTAGCCTACTTTTATTATTAAACAATTTCTAGCCTAGTCAAATTATAGAAATCTATGTGATGAAGTCAGCTTCCTCACAAGTAACTATTTAAAATCTGAAGCTATGGGATTTTAAAAATGAACTTACCTTTAATGAGGTCAAGAACGAAAATCAGTTCAAACCCGTGTGTGTTTTGATATATGCAAAATCACCATAGCTGTGGTGGTTTATATATAAAAAAAAAAGTCCAAACTCTACCACGGGAAAACCATTATAAGGCTGTAGAGCTAATATTAGGAACATTACCCAGTTATTGATGTTTGACATTGTTTTGGTAGCATTCATTCTGTTTTGCCTCTTCAAAGATTGCAGAAGGTGGGGAGCAGGTGGAAATACGTATTTGTTGCTTTTTTTCAATTTGAAATCATTCAATGCACAGAATTTTAATTAATGCCCACCCATAATTTGTGGGACTAAAAGGAGAAAGAAAAGGGAAATAGATAGAAATGAGTTCTAGCTGATATTGTTTGTTATGTTCATATAAAAGTTAAGATATTATATTATTTATATATTTTTTAACAGGGAATTCCAGCAAGATGATATGGCTTCCTTGTCTAGATTGGTATTCCATTACAAGCTTCTGCTCTCAGATAACATGAAATATTGTGTAGCCACTATTTCCTGATTCCATACAGGTAAAGCTGGATGGAGACTGACAACAGCTGGGAACCATGGCTGATTTAAATTACACTTGGCACAAATAGTTCTGCTGAGATTTCAGGATGATAAACAATAAAACAAATACAGATCTGTGCTATAAAAGCTGTAAATATTGGGCTT
The DNA here is from genome assembly GCA_025802295.1 of Psammodynastes pulverulentus. Taxonomy (NCBI): domain Eukaryota; kingdom Metazoa; phylum Chordata; class Lepidosauria; order Squamata; family Psammodynastidae; genus Psammodynastes; species Psammodynastes pulverulentus. Next base: position 18,442,070 of record JAOYMU010000302.1, on the reverse strand, counting down.
CGTGTTACTCCTCAAATAGTCTAGCAAAAGGTGCCAATGTATAATATGAAGCATCTGTTATTGAAAATTAGAACTTTTCTGAAAATAAACTAAGCTAACAAGCCAACTGCACTTGTTATGGTTTAACGTTCAGAGAAGAAATTGCACCAGGTCATGATGTCTTTTATTGCACACACAAACAAACACAACAAAATTGCCAGATTTTAATTTACCATTTAAGTTATGACTACTTTCTGATTTTTTTTGCATAAGTTTCAATTGTGGTTTGTAATTCCCAGAATTCCCAAACCAGCATCTCCATTACTGAGAATCCTGGAAGGTGAATTTCAAATATTGATTGATTGGTCTGAATTCCATTCCACAGCAATCTCCTGATTCTTGGTAGTTACTATGTGACAATGAAAACTTCAGAATTAAAACAAAATACAATCCAAGTCACAAAACCAAGGTAACATAGATCAACAATAAGAACAAGAATCACTGGTTATATTACTGAAAGGATCTCTTAAAATTCCATTTTGACTAACTTCCTAAAAGCTACCAGGAAAATACCAATAACGGTATGTGAGAATTACCTTGGCAGGCAAGGGGAAGAAATGTTGGCTAGGGAATGATCAGATAAAGGCAGGTGGATAAGGGAAACTCACAGCTGAATAATGGGCAAAGAAAAAAAGTCTTAGAAAGGATCTATCCTAACTCATCGGGTGGTAAAAAAAATGGCAGGAGTTTACTATGTTCAGACTTGCAAGATTCTGTTAATAGAGCCTTATCAATGAAATATAATTCATTCATCTTGTTGGGTTTCTGGTCTGATTTACTTGGGAGGTTGATTGTACCATTCAGATCTTAATGGAGAAAACCATTCCATGACATCAGCACTAATTTTGGAAATGTCTGTAGGATATGTATCAAATGTCCTACAAATATACTTCTATCTGTAGGACCCCAGTTCTTAGAGTAATTCTCCGCTCTTGATGTTCATCATCATTATTTGGGAATAGTATGAATAGCCTTATGCAATTTCTAGATGGTGATTTAGTCTATTTTACTGCTTATATATACAAAGAACTAGCTCTAAAACACAAATAATGGACTTGTTTTTCAGTTCCTAAAATGTGTAAGCTGAAAAATGAACAAGCAGAAACAAGAACTCTGAATTCAACAAACAACTAACACTTTAAGTTGTAGGATATTACATAAAAAAAATTATCATCAATGTTTTTTAATGTTGACCTTGCTAAGGGCATTGATTAATTTTCTGCTGTTGCACTATTTTTTTTCCTAATATTAGAAGTGTTGATAATTAAAATGATTAAATTATAATCATTTGACCAATTATCATCACTTCCATCAAAGTCTCCCAATCTCCTAATCTCAAGGCATAGTTTATATATTTCATATTTGCAACTTGAAGAATGGAATATTTTCTTGTCCTCGAGAGACTTCCACTCCTGAAGACCAGATGAATGCTCTAGAGTGGAGCAGAGAGATGGGTATATTACCTTGGCTTGCAAACTTACAAGGCTTCATTTCAAAGGCAAACATTATTTAAACACACTTTCTTTATAAGCAAAATGTGAATTATGAATTGTCTCCATTCATAAAGAGGCCAGAACAGCTGCATTCTATTATCATCAGTCAAAAATCTGGACCTTTGCCCATTGGATGTGTTCCATTACTTTTGCCATGATGTAAACAAGCTTCAGCATCATATATCAGAAAGTGTCTGTTTAAAACATAATGGGGAGACGGTTTTTCTAGGTTCATTTCAGTTTGAAGATTTAAACAACTATTGTTGGGATTTATAGATTCTGAATTTGATAATACAGTATAGCAAGATTATATACATGCAAAATTTTACACACACACACACACACAGAGACACACACACACAGATACACACACACATATAATGGTAAAATAAGACCAACATTATGTATATGTATTAGTTGTATATGTATTCTTTGAGTCAAAGCCTTATCATGTTGTACCTATTCTATTCTTATTTTGTTCTTGTTTTGTCTTGTATTTGACTTTCCCAATTCCATATCTTTTCAATCTAAACCCTCAATCTCTTTGGTTCACCTCTAATATGGGCTTTTTAGTGGTCATTACTATAAAGCTAGCCATTACTTCCAATATGTCTGCAGTGGTCCATCTCTTTGTCTTTCTTTTCATCCTCCACATTCCTACATGTTGCCTTGCATCCTCTGTTGAAGGACAGAACTTCAGAAAGTAACATCTTTCTGCAGGAGCAGCAGAATAATAAGCTTATAAAGTCTGTCCAATTAGGTCAGGATCATCATCAGGGATGGAAAGGTGGCATTTCACCAGACAGCAGTTCTACCAACAAATTCTCTTCAGCTGGAATTCCCATGAACACTGCAGCTAAGAAATGTCTCCCCTATAATCATTAACCTGCAAAAAGAGAAACCTCTTCAAGTTGACAAGAAAATGGAAGAATATAGAGGTGCCCATTGCTGAGAATACATTTGCTGTGACTTCTTGCAATAGTGAAGAATCCAAAACCAGATACAGCCACAGTTGTCTGAATTCTCAGACTAACCACCCATCAATGATGTAGAGAGGGTTCAATTGGTAGATGATTTTAACATTCTATTATATGCTTATGAAACTGAAATACTTAAGCAACCGGAGTTCCTTAAAGTTAATCTCTTCTTCTAAAGTGGTCAAAGCTGGATGTTCGGACAGATTATTTTACTTTCCTGATATTCAGCTTCATCATTAGGCAATAAGGCATTTTTCAAAAATGGAATCATTAGAAAGCCTTCTATCAGGATAGGTACCTGGCTCCATTTTTAGTAATAGTTTTGTTGCATTTCCTGCACTAGGATAGAATAGAATAGAATAGAATAGAACAACAGATTTGAAAGGGACACTGGAGGTCTTCTAATCCAACCCCCTTCTCAGGCAGGACACCTTATACCAGTGATGGAGAACCTTTTGGTACCATGTGCCCAAAGTGTGTGCGCGCATACCCAAAATACAAGGCACACCACCTTGTGCATGAGCCCCCCCCCAGTGTTGGCAAACCTATGCACACATGCCATATGTTCGCCATCACTGCCCTATACCATTTCAGACAAATGGTTGTCCAATCTCTTTTTAAAAACTTCCAGTATTGGAATATTCACAACTTCTAGAGGCAAGTTGTTCCACTGATTCATTGTTCAATTGTCAGGAAATTTCTTCTTAGTTCTAGTTTGCTTATCTCCTTGATTAGTTTCCATCCATTGCTTCTTGCCCTGCCCTCAGGTGCTTTGGAGAATAGCTTGACTCCCTCTTTTTTGTGGCAAATACTGAGATATTGGAACACTGCTATCATATAGGACCCAAATTGTTGGGGGCAATATGCTGACTCTGTAAATCACTTAAAGAGAGCTATAAAGCACTGTAAAGGGGAATATAAGTCTAAGTGCTATTGCTATTATCACCTTCTTTTCATTAAAGTAGATATGCCCATTTCCAGCAACCCAGTTCTTGATATGTTTCAGCCTCCAGTCCCCTATTCATCTTTGTTGCTCTTCTCTGCACTCTTCCTAGAGTCTAATCACCTTTTTTACATTGTGGCAACCAAAACTGGATGAAACTGGGCAAAAAGTTGTATGTATTGAAAATTATACACAAATCCTTCTGGGCAGGGAATCATGGCAAATTTTGGGGTGAGGGGAGATGTAATTAATTATTTACTTAATTTTCAGTACTTTTATATCACTTCAGTCATTTGATCCTAAGTGAAAAAAATTCAAATATTGAAAAATATATCAAAGCAATACTTTTTACAGTTATTTATTATTAATTAAATATTGTTTATTATTAAATAATATAATTAAAACCATCTGATGTTTATTTTTTGTGATAAATTATTATTGTTATTGGTGAACTCAAGGTTTGCTATTGGGTGACCTTTGGCTGCATTTGGCCTGTAGATTTACTGTTTCTTGATCAGTATGAACCAATAGTTCAGCCAACTAATCAATTCATTCAAAACCCCAATTATATATATATATAAAACTTAGCTAATATTATGAAATATCAAGGACATAAAAAGTCAAATAACAACAGCCAGAAAACAAATTCCTCTACACAGGCCAGACACAGACCTTTCTGTATCAATGATATTAGCATAGCAATTCCTGCACAAAAGTCTGCCTAAGTGATGTTGTAAAAGCAAAAGTTGATAAGGCAGAGTGCTCACAACTTAGCAACAGCTTTGAAAGTATTGTCAATAAATGCTACAGTTTGAAAGGAGGCCAAGTGATAGGATGCGATAATGCTGCATAACTGAAGCAGCACTTCAGTATCTAATCTGGGGATTAGAGTAGATCGGGAGGTTCACACTATGAAACGTGTCGGTACCGAATTTATAGCTTTGGTCCGTTGATATAAATATATTACAGATTAGAGGAGACAAAGTGCATCACAACTGATCCAGAAATATTGGCTCTTGTGAAGAAAGCCCATTTCAGGTGTAAGAGATGCCAAAAATATGCCTGTAGCATTTAGTTTGCTTTTTACATTTTCTTTATCCCATCATTCTGTCAACACACTACCACAGACAGCTAATGCATCCTATAAAGACCAACCTTAGCAAACAAAAGTAAACATTAGCAGCCAATATAGGTGAAGCAACAAAAAGCACAAAATTCATGCAGAAATGAAAACACAGAAATAAGCCAATGAAATCAAGTAGTTATAAAAGAGAGAAATAAACAAATATAATAAACAGAAGAGCAATAACAAATAAAAACCCAGATTATTATTAATTTATGAATGTGAGTGTGAAGTCAAAAGTCCACAGAAAATTCATACTACCGTACTTCTATTATGGTAGATTTTGGATGAAAGTAAAGCAGAAGTTTGAAAATGGTAGGAAAAACGGGGAAATATTTAGTTTTTGCTGAAGTGCTATACATAGTTGAAAGTTTTACACATAAATGCTTATTATTACATATTAGACTTTGATTGGGCCCTTAATGTTGGCTCAGAATTGGGGACTTATAATCTCAACAATTTTGAACTAGGGTTGCCTGTTATAAATTAATGGAATTATGTGACTATTATGGCTAATGGATTCTGGATTTCAATATGGAGCAGGGGCAGTAAACTAGATTTACTGCATTTTTTCAGAAACATCTTTAAAATCTCTAGCAAAAAATGCATGGTTGCTTTTAAGAACCATACTGTATGATTCATCAATAAATGGCAAATAAGTCATATTTTTATCTTGCGTGAACCATCAGTTGTAAAGTTTTATTTATTTATTTATTTGTCAAACATGCATTGGATAACAGATATAAGTATAAACATAATTATGAATACATGAAATGGATACAAATAAGAGATAACATTAGGACAGTGACAGTAGGCACATTGGTGCTCTTTATAGATATTTATTTGGTTCTTTATAGATATTTATAAAGATAGATATATTTGTAGATATTTATAGATATTTTTAATAGATAGTTACTTGATTTTTGTTGCTGTTGTTGTAAATGTCATTTACCAACCTCAACAAACTCTGTCAATATAACTCACAGAGTTAATTTAAAAAGTGAAATGGATTTACTTAATAATTTAATTAATTGCTTTTGCTATGTGTACTAGCAAAAATTACCTCAAAATTTTGTTGAGTTGTGATAATTATATGCCAACTGTAAATAGCTACAGTTTTCTTTTTCCAGTTGGAAATTTGTTCCATTCTTTTTTTCTTGCTAACAACTTAGAATCTTAAATGTTGACTTCAGACAGGAGCTGCATAAACCACTGGGAAATGACTGAGAAAGAACAAAATAGCAATATAGCAATAATAATAGCACATAGACTTATGTACCACTCTGCAGGGCTTTACAGCACTCTCTAAGTGGTTTACAAAGTTCAGCATATTGCCCCTAACAATCTGGTTCCTCATTTTACTGACCTCAGAAGGCTGCAAGGCTGAGTCAACCTTGAACTGTCGGGATCGAACTCCTGGCAGTGAGCAGAGTTAACCTTCAATACTGCATTGTAACCAATGGGCGACCACAGCTCTCCAAATAAAACCTTACTCTGTTTTTTTGCTTCTGCACTAGATACTGAAATAATGTTAAGTTGATTTATCCAACTAACACCTTCCAGGGGACCACAAATTCATAACCACAGGCAGGTGACAAGCTCAGCTAAGCCATACTGCCCCTTCATATACAGTATATACCTCTGGAAAATACTGTCCCAAAGAAATAATATTAACTCATATATTTCTGTGCCAAGCTCAGTACCAAGCAAATCTCTGCCCCTACTCCTAACCCTAACCCCTACCAACACAATTTTTCCTTGTTTTGTTCTCCAGGGCATGTCTTTTCAAAGAAAAGCAGTGTTATTTTTAATACTGTGTTGGCAGGCCACAGGAGCTATTATCGTGTATTAATAGGTGCTCCTGCTTGAAATAAAAAGCTAGATTGTAGAATGCAGAAAGGAAACAAACTGTGATAAGAACTTGCCTTTTTTTTTTCCTTTGGGAAGTTCAAAGTTTTTGTGCCATTCCAAACAGACCTGAAACTTGGTCTGGTTTTCAGATCGTTCTGGTGTTTGCCTCCAATGTTGCAGCTTGAAGTTAAATGGGGTCTAAAGCTCCCAAGGCCAACTTCCACCCAAACATAGTTAAAAGGCTTGTTCAGTGACACCTTAATTTTTCACAACTGCAACCCAACTTTTTTTGGGAGGGGGGGTCTTAAATAACACATTCCTCAGCTCCAATAGTGGATTCACACTCAGATGACCCTTTGACATTTTCCAGTCACCGCAAAGAAGACGGCTCCCCCTCTGGAATTAATCTAAACATTGGTCCACCAAACTGACAGAAAAGAACCAGAGATAAGGGAAAACTGTCTATAGACACTTACAGGTTCAGCCATCCTGTTTAACCGGAGAAGTGATGGATGCAGTTTGCCTTCCAGGGGAAAAAAATGAAACTGAGAGACTTGGTCCCAGACCTAAATGGAAAAAAAAACCACCACCCTCTAGTGAGTGAGAAAACAGCTTGCAGCAGAACAATAGATGGACTGCACCAGCAGTTAAAACTTTTCAATCTTTTTTGAAGGAGAAAACTTGTACTGTTACATTTTTACTCTTTCTTATTTCCAATGTTTTGTGAGACTTGAAACTTTACACAAAATGGCAATGTTATATTCTGATATATTTCCCTGTTGGTTCAGATAATGTTGTTTCGTTGTGAAGCAGGACTTGGATTTCTGTGGTTCTTTCATATATTCTAGACCCTTATGCCTCCATAACATCCAATATTTATTTATTTATTTTGTATTAGATAGCAGATATAAGTATAAACATAATTATTAATACATGAAATGGATACAAATAAAAGGGGACATTAGGAAAGGGAAGGTAGGCACGTTGGTGCGCTTATGCACACCCTTACAGACCTCTTAGGAATGGGGTGAAGTCAACAGTAGACAGTCTGAGGTTAAAGTTTGGGGAAGAAACTACAGTCAGCTAGTGTATTCCAGGTGTTGATCACTCTGTTGCTGAAGTCATATTACCTGCAATCAAGTTTGGTGCGATTTACCTTGAGTTTGTATCTATTGTGTGCTGTTGTATTGTTGTGGTTGAAGTTGAAGTAGTCATTGACAGGTGGGACATTGCAATAGATAATTTTATGTACTAGGACCTCTTGCAGTGCCAACAATTTCTTCTGCATTTTTAATAAGATTGAACATTTCTGGAAATATTGATCTTTGAGGAGCCCTGTATTTCATTGAGTAATTCTGTTTCTAGGAAACTGAATTTGTAATAGTTTCCCATGCTTCAATTAAATCCCAAAGGTAGACACCACAATGGTACTCCTTCAATGGATTTTTACAGCTTCAGAAACATAACAGTCAGCAAAAATGCAGAAAGATGGAGTGATATATAATGGAAAATGAACAAAAACAGAAAACGAGTAGCCTCTGATGCTGAAAAACAAACAAACAAAATATCCTCAAAATGTAAAGCTCCTAAAAAAGCAAAATATTTTAAAATGTCCTCCCAAATGGTAGAAAAATAGAAGCTCAATGGAAGGAAATGTACATAAAATTAGAATATGGCATATTACTAATAAAAATGTCAAGCTTTTTTTTAAACAGCAAAACATCATTTCTGGCAATGGTCCAAATTTTCTATAAACGCTAAGATTTCTAATGTTCAGATTACAAATAAAGAAAAAAGCACCCAACATATGTAGCCATTGTAGTCATGGTTCATCCGTTGGTATATCTACTTTGTTTACATAAAATAGACATGACCAAGGTGTCAGCAACAGGAATATTCCTAATTTGAGATGGTAAGGACTGAAATTGCAAGATGTTATATGCAAAATCTACGTGGTCATGATTGTTGGGAGCAGGTCCATGGACAAGTCACATCATGATATGGGTGTCACCACTGCAGCTTATACTAGAAGTTTATTCAGTTATATTTTAATGCTTAGCTACTTGTTTTTATCAAGAAGATAGTTGGCAACCAAATTTGAAGGTCCATAATAATTTCTTAAAGAAACAACAGGTAGATTATTTTTTAAAAGAAAGGAAATTTGCACCTGCAGTGGAATGCTTTTTCATAATTTCTGTTTGTACAGCTGAAGAGACAAAAAGAGAAAAACAGATCTTCCTCCTGTCTGCCTAAAAAGTTTTCTTTATTCCACCAAGAAGAAAATGATTTCAAAGTATACTATTTGCTAAGATATGAATTATGGATGAAGAATTATCAAGTCACAAAAATGACCCACATTTAACATTTCTTTTCACCTGATGATACTAATTTGTTCCACCTGGATTCTTAAAAAGAGCTGTCCCTTAAAAGTTAAAGAACTATCAGTCAGTCTGGGAAATGTCTGTCTGAAGACATCTTGCTGTCTCTGAATTCTTGTTGACTGCTGTCATCAGTTGAATAGTTTTATATCTTGTTTCCAGAAATTACAGAGTTGTTAGTAGCACTGTTAAAGCCAATTTGAAAGCTCTCTGTGTGCAATGTTTCAGTATTTTGTTTTAGAAATATTTCAGTGCAAAACATTTGCTTCGTACCAATGAATGCCAATGTTACCTTGGTAAAATAGCTACAGTATATAGGCCTGTCTATATTATATCTACAAATATCAGAACTGTGCAAATCAAGGAATTCCTGGGATAATTATGGAAGCAAAAGTTGTATAATTTGAAGAAGCAGAATACCAATAGCACTTAGACTTATATACAACTTCACAGTGCATTACAGTTCTCTCTAAGCAATTTACAGAGTCAACATATTGCCCCCAACAATCTGGGTCCTCGTTTTACCCACCTCGGAAGGATGGAAGGCTGAGTCAACCTTGAGCCGGTCAGAATCAAACTGTCAAACTGCAGGCAGCCAGCAGGCAGCAGAAGTAGCCTGCAGTACTTCATTTAACCACTGAACCACCACAGATAAGAAAAGTATTGACGCTTTTGTACTTAAGTGTTGGACAAGACTCCCAAGAATATCATGGACAACCAAGGAAACAAAGTGGATCATTGGACAAATTAACTCAGAATTCTCATTTAAGGCTCAAATAATGTGAAGACCTACAGTAGCTCTCTGAAGAAGATGGAAGGCAAGAGAAGAAGAGGATGAGCAGCAGCAAGGTGGATGGACTTAGGTTATAATGGCAATGAATGCATTATTTAAAGATCTGAAAGACCAAATTAGGGACAGATTACAATGAAGAACATCTATCTGCACTATATGGTCGTTAAGAGTCAACAATAACTTGATGGTACATATGCAATCAGGCATTGGATGACTTTTAAACAATCAGAAAATTTTGGAAATAAGATAGCTTTGAGTTTTAGAGGATGTTCATATTTTTAAGAAAGAAAGAAAATATCCAAAGGTTTAGAAAACAGGTTTCCCCACTATTTTAAGCTTTCTTGAACGGTGACTTTATTTTTTTGCCTTTCAAATGGTGGATAAATCGGCATTCAGCTGCTCTGTAGATCTTTTCTACAGATAACCAGGGACGTTTCAAGACAGCTCTGTGCTTTAAGGCAATGACATCCTAAATTTTCCCCAGTACAAACAAATCAGAACAGAGGTGTAAGAAATTCTGGTTTCTATTTTGACTCCTTCCCTCTGTCAAAGAATATTGCTCTACCTTAAAACATATAGATGCATTTTAAAGGTTAATTACAAAAGAGCTGTTATCAGCTGTTAAAGCAGAAGTGAATGGATAGAACGAGGGCAAAATATTTTTATACTTCTGTACAATTTCATTTCAGTGAGTCTTGTCCTTAAATATGTTTACACATGGATATATTAGGACTCTTCATACATTTCAAAGGGACTTCATAGAAGGACTTCAGAAATTATGTTTTAAATTAAAAACATAATTTTTTTTCTGGTTGTCACAATCTAGTGTGAAAAACATTTAAGAAAGAGAACAACTTGAAAGCTTCTTTTAGTGGTTAAGGTGTTTTTTTAAATGCCTTGATAAGAAACAGGCAGCTGATGCACATTGATGCTTAAAGGTAAAACTGCTCACCCATAACTGGTATTTTGCATGAGTGGAAAGAATTGGCGGTATATACTCTTTCTGTAAAAATGATTTTGATTTAGTGACAATGGTCTCTCTGGTAGTGTTTACCGGTTTAAAGGATTATAGAGCCCTTTTCATTTTAAAACAACAGAGGATCCAGAAGGATTTTATTTTTAACTTGTGTTTATTTCCTAAATCATGCATTAATGTGATTTGAGGCTATAAAATACACAGTGCTAAGTGCTTGGCTGCTCAATTGGTATAATCTAGAAAGGGAGCTTTGACAGTGGAAACAGTGTGATTAATCTTTCCTTCTTTTTTTTAAATCTTGTGCGGTTACAGCTTTCCTTTGGGAGCTGTTTAAGACTTTGGCTTTTACCTGTGTAATTTCTTTCTGAAACTCAGAATAAAGCCACTATTGCATTTATTCTGGTGCTAAGTTTATGCAGCAGTCCTATCATTTCTTAGATTCAAACAGGTGTACAAAGACCTGTACTGAACAATTACTATCTATCTGTAGATTCTTAAAAAATCCACTTTATTCCCTTGCTTACTTTTCCCATGGATTTAAAAAATTCTGAAGAAGTTTTTGCCAGACTGGAGGCAATAGCAATCTTTCTGTAAAGCCTCTGAACTAAATGACAAATCTATCCAATTTGTAAAAAAGTTTTTTTTAACCTTTTAAAGAAATTACTACTGTCTTATAACAATGCCATGTTCTCAGGATAGAAATTTCTTCCATTCTGTCACACTTCTGAACTGACCAAAGGGGGTTATTTTAGTACATGGTCATTCCAAGAAGCATAAGAAATTCATATATTCTAAATACTCAATTATAAAAGCTGAATCAAAGTTCAAAAAGTCTCCAATGGAGTTTTAGCAGACTGTACATTTAAAAAGTAAATGCATTCCTCATACATGGTTTATACCTTTATTTGAGAGAATAATTAATGTTTGTGAGACTTAAATGATATAGATTTCTAACAAATAAGAGGACAGTGCCATTGGAATTGCACTTCCCATACCGATATGAGTTCACTTTCTTCAATTTAATTCATTACCAGGCAAAACTTTGTATGCTATCCTAAAGGGAACTTCAACAACACTTGAAGCTAAATATCACTTTCTGAAAATGTCTCAGACACGTTATGGTAATTAATCCTACCACTCTCTCTTTTTTTCCCCAACTTTCTATAGTTCCTAAAGAAAGTATTTGATTAGTGCAGTGGAATGGTATAAACATATTTTTCTCAAATTGTTTTCAATTATTTCAATGTGAAATTTCATTCATTTAAAAATGAATCTCTACATTCATTGTTTATAAATGAACTGCATATTATTGAAACAAAATATTTTTATTTTTGCAGGATGATTTTTCTCCCAGTTGGAAATTACCTTTACTTGAAATCAACCAACTGTGTAAACAACCAACTATCAGCCAGCGAACCCTCTCTTGTATTTGTCAAATAAATGCCAACTATTCTATGTTACTGGGAAAATGTCTTCAGGCACTACAAGGATTTATGCTGTGAGTGTCCACAGTCCAAGATAAGAACACCAGACGTATGTTTAATTTTGAAGAAGAAAGTACGGAAGAAAATATTCTCTGCTGAAGGTCTTGAAGCTCTTTATTATCTGTGAAACACAGTGGTCAAAATATGCACAATTTTAAATCCAAATGGCTTAGCCTTTTACATGCATGCAGTTAGGGAAGAAAAAATATTTCAAATATATCGTGCACAATATATTAAAAAGATTGTCCAAGCTTATTCCAATGACGTTCATGTATTCAAACAGATTTGGTAGTATTGTGATAAGCAAGATCTTCAGAAGAGAATATAGTTAAATGTCAGGAAAAAATGAAACTATGACAAGCACTGATTACAGTAAATGAAATCTAAAATTTGAATTATTTACAGGGTGTTTATATGATTAATAATTTTCTATCACATAATAATTACAATTTGAGGTGAACTTTAGAAGAACCCTGAGAAGCTATGACAACATCCTTCAGTTGCATTCCTCTATATTATGGGAAGATATATTTATATTTTTAAAAAGTGTATATAGCCACCCATTTAATATACATAATTCTGGACAGCTAGCAGTAACCCATAATAAAACTATATAATATAAAACTATATAAAACTATATATGAGCCAAGGTGGTGCAGTGGTTAGTGTGCATTACTGCAGGCTACTTCAGCTGACGGCTACCTGCAGTTCAGCAGTTCAAATCTCACCAGGCTCAAGGCTGACTCAGCCTTCCATCCTTCTGAGGTGGGTAAAATGAGGACCCAGATTATTGGGGGCAAATTGCTGACCCTGTAAACTGCTTAGAGAGGGCTGCAAAGCACTACGAAGTAAGTCTATATAGCTATTGCTATAATGAAACATATATAAACAAAATGAAAACCACAATTAAAATAATCACAGTATAATAATCAAAGAACTGTATAACAAGCTCACAACACAAACTACATTTATAGTATTATGGTTCATTTAAGATCCTGATTAAGCACATGGTGTGGTGCCCTTCAGATCTCCGACAATATGGCAATCATCTTCAGTAAGACTGAGACCAGTGAGTTCAAATTACAAGATGATGGATTTAGTCAAAATTTTAGAAATAATTTATTGAAATATTATATAATTTAGTAAATTATTGAACCATGGAAAATAGTGGAAAGTCCTTTGTTAGACCTTTTAAGTAGAGATAGCACATCTATCAAAGATGCCATACATGTGGATATCTTGCATTGCAAAGGGGCCACACTATGTGATGTTTAAGATGTCTTTCTATGCTATGATTCCATATTTAATTTTATGACAGTATGTTTTAGATAGAGGCACCATTAAATTATTAAATTCCATTAATTCCATTAAATTATTAAAAGAGTATATTTTTAAATTATGCTGATAAATATACCAATACTGACAAATTTAAATCATTCCGGATAAATGGAAGAGAAGACTGGTTAATGGTTCATAGTTTAGGTCATAAATCCTTTGAAATTTCCCAGGGGGATTAAACACAGATATTTTGCATGACTCAATAAACAGCTGCATTTTACCAGATATGTTCTTATTGCTGATTCAGTACATATGTTTTGAATGTTTTGATGTACTGAATGCTTTCCCCATGCTTTGCATTCAATCATATAAACAAGTGTTCTGATATAATACGTCTTTTCCTTGGCTTGGTTAAAGATGAGACGAAGAATAAACTCATGCAAATACAAACATACTGCTTCTCCCAAGGATATAAATGAGGTGATAAGAACATTAAACAAAGCAACTGAAGGATTAATAGGGTAAAAAAAGGTGGTACTTCATAGCGAAGCACATACTTTGCATATAAAAGATTTAGTGTCTGCAATTCCTTTTTTTTTTGTTCCAGGTTTCCAAACATACTGGAAATAAGTGTCAGTGATACTAAGCTAAGTGGAGATATCTACTATACTTCTTTATGGCCCCAAACATCGTTTCTTCAAGATTGGTTTCAATTGGTTTCTCCATCTTGTTAGTATATTGCTATGGTTTATAGAAGGAAATAAACTTTTTACACGAAAACCATAACTTTTAAATAAAATCTTAAGCATTATTGCATGTCAAAGAATATATGTTTGGGTTAAAAGTAATATTCTACTCTAACCCCTTTCCCAGAACAGAATTGCTTCAACTCTTTGTAAATCCCCTGGTATTTATAATGCCTCTAGTGGGACTTAGTATCTAAAAAAAGGAACTTAAGAGGCAATCTTAATTTCATCCTCTCTTTCTTCTCTTCCTCTCTTTAGATATCTTAGCTTTCTCCATATGATATTTTCCAGATGTGTTTGGACTACAGTTTACTTTTGGGCCTTTTGCATGGAAATTTTAGAAATTGGGGAAAGCACCAGGCCGGAGAAGGCTGACATGTTTTATGATTTTCTAAAGGAACATCAGATGGCCGGACCTACGTGCTATTTTCTCATTCATGGGTCAGCAGAAACTGGTGGAAACTGCATTGTTCATAATGTCAAGTACTATTCGTGCCTCAAGAACCAGGCTGTGAATAACACTGTCCTTAGAGTTTTCATCTGAGACAAGATAAGAAAATTATGTGGTTTTCTCTGGTTTTGTTTCTTCTCCTACCACCAGGTCTTAATATACTACTGTGAAAAAGAAGTACGGTAGTATTCATTTGTCTTAATGGGTATAGGGCAGAATTGGGTGAATGAATATGGATTCCTGGAATGGAGGAAATATAACAATATTTCATGTTGTCCAAGTGATAAGACACAGGTACAAAGATGTTCTATGACTGCATCATTAAAGTTGGGCTACCTCTGAATACCGATCTAATGATCTCTGGAAAGAACATTAGCTCATGTCCCCAAATTAGGTCCATGATTTGATTATGGGCATGGAGGAGAAGTAGGGTAAATATATAAAAATAATTGAATGCAATGCTTAACTAGAAGGGCAGGAAGATGGCAGCCATCATAATGAATGAATGCAAGTGTCATCATTAAAAAATAACCCATTACTACTTAAAATGGCACACCTAAATAGTCAGAAGAAAACCATGATAAATCTTTGTCAGCAGAAAGAGAAGGAAAGCTGCAATTTGTGACAGAACCAACAATTATCTATTGACAGACTGTGGCTCTTTCCTAATTTAAATTGATAGGACTAGCACTGTTTCAAAGCTTCCCAAACCTGTGTATATCGGGACCTGTATAATATATAACTACTTTAGAACATGAATAGCTTAAAATAACTTTAAACCGCCTTCACTGTGAGCTAGGGATGACTAAAAGAACACCATGACAGCATTTTTCACAGCAGCTACAAGGACATGTTCATTCTCTGATTGGGATGACCTACAAGGGTGGCCTTC
>JAOYMU010000302.1:18333558-18343579 GCA_025802295.1 Psammodynastes pulverulentus | reverse complement strand
CATATACATATACATATACATATACATATACATATACATATACATATACATATACATATACATATACATATACATTGCTATCTACTATCGATATATGTATATTAGGACATACATTTATGTACTAGGTATCTAACTGGGATATAGAATGACTCATTGAATCTCATTTGACCTAGAGAATACAGAAGCTGTCCATTAACACTATGATCCATACTTATAAATCTTCATTTCTTTAAGCCTGACTATGCAATGTTTATCAAAGCTAACATAATTTATAAAATAACCTCCTTTATTTAGATTAGCTCCTATTTTTATATGCAGTTCTAAAAGCAAGTTAGAAAGAAAGGAATGAAAGAAATGTAAGAGGTCAGCTGCTCTCTATTTTATGATTCTTCACCAGAAGTAATACTGGCAAACTGCATAAGTTGATATTGGAAGACTACCAGCATGTTATCTAATTTCATCCACGAAATGACTGTACACTCCATGATTTTATGAGGAAATAGGATTACAGGTCACAAGAGCTCCTTTATTTCCCACCTGTAGCTTCTGACAACATTTTATTAAGGATTTTCCCATCTTCACGCTATGACCTACAGGGACAACATTCTAACAGCTGTTGCCAGACTATTACCAAAATGACATTAGCACAGATTAGCAGTTTTGAAAAGTAGTATCAATTTATCTGAGCTATGTTCATGAGAGTCCACCAATTTTCAGTATGGATTGTAAGGTGAATAGAATGAGTTATTATGTAATGAAGAAGAATTTTTGATGCAACCAAGCATTTAATATATCTTTGTGGTTTCATAAAACATTCCATGCACTAAGTACTGCCAAAATATTTGCAGTTTTGTTTTTAACAAAATACATTTACCATTTATCTCCTTGGCAAATAAGACTGCTATAACTTTTTAAAAGAAAATAATAAAATCAATGTCATGTGAATACTATAAGAAAAAGAAGGGTAAATATTTCATTTACTAATAGCTGGCCCGCTTCATCACAAGTATAAACAATTTTAACAACTTATCACCTTCTCTTAATGTTCAACAAAGTCTTCTTCATTTCATATTTCATCTCATATCTATGAATAGAGCCTTACAACTTTGTCATCCAGTCAGCAAAAGTCCATTAAGGGTTACCAGAAATGACACCATATCTTTTTTAACCTTGATCAACTAAACCAGTGGGGTCTTTATGTTCCTTACTTTTGCATTTAATAGTCTTGATCTTTAATCCCTTTGCATAATGTCCTACACTTCTTTTCATTTCTTCGTTGTCCCTACTCAGAAAAATCTTCAGAAGCTTAACAGATCTTTTTTGTAGATCATTTCATAGATTCGATAAGAAAGTTATTCAAATCACTCTTTTGGTTTCCCTCTTGCACATTTCAATTATTCAGTTTCAGTTATTAAGACATCAGCAGGTTTATTTGCATATCAAATGAACGCTCTTTTGCCATACCAGCCTATCATTTTCAAATCCACTTTCAGTTTGGCCTCAGTCCCATTTGGGAAAACCTGTTCCTCTTCCATCTCCTAAAAGCTACAATGGCATTTTTAATTTCTGGATCCATTGCTCACAAATATCTTTGAATATGATCAGTTTTAAAGTGTTTTGCTCATTCCAGTTAGTAAGCCAAATTTTCTTCTCCTTTAATTATAATTTTATTTTTCTCTGGTTCTTTCTATTGTCCAATGTTCTAATACCTATCTTGCCATGTTTTCTTTCAAGAATTGAAAAAACTAGAATTTTTCCACAAGAAGGATTTCCACCACCAATTTAAAATCTTATTTCAAACCTAACCAGAGCCACAATATAGCTTTCCAAAATCAACAATCTAGTCGCCCTCTAAAATACCTATTTTATACCTTTATTTTTCTCCCAAACTCCTGAAATCAAAAAGACAAATTTCATGGCTTCTGCTAGTGATATGATACTCCTTGGAGGTTGAAATAATTTTTACAAATAAATATGAGTGTTGATTTTTTTAAAAAAGGTTGCCCTGCCATAATAGTAGAGACAGGTCAGCATGTAAGAACTATTTCTATTCACAAAAGGGCACCATTGGATCTCATATACAGTTGTTGTTTTACTTTCTTGGAAAATAATGATACCAGTAATATTGTAGGTCCCAGTGAAGACAACAACAGATTGATTGAATAGTTTAAAGCAAGGCCATTTACAAGTAATCACTTCTTCCTTTGTAATAATAGCAGTTGTTTTTTTTAAATTATTAATTAATCAATACTGTGCAGGTATCACAGAGTAAAATGATTAAATTCTTTCTTATTTTCTCTTTTCCTTCCTTCTCTATTTTTAAAAAGTATATGTGTATAATTTATTAATTAATTCCATTTATATACCTTCCTATCTCACATTTGTGATCCTGGCCAGTTAACATAGTTAGAAACAATCAAATAATGCAACCAATAAACAAAATACAGGGAAATAGTAAAAATACAATACTATAATACAATTAAAAAAACAAAATTAAAAATGATAAACATTAAAAGCAGGTAAATGCAAATCATTGGTCAATCATTATAACCAAGACAAAGAATAAGGGAGTTTATAAATGATTACACCACCAGGTCCATAAAATGGTATTTGTAGTGCTCATTTCTTTATTTGTTGCATTTAGCATATTGCTTTTCATTCAGGAGTTTCAGCTCATGTTCACTCCTGCCTTCTGCAGACCAACAACACTCTAAGGTTGGGTTGAGAGAAAGTGACTGGTTCCAAATCATTCTGTTCTTGAGAACTTGGTGCTAAATCAGCACGTTAAACATTATTTCACATTTGTTGTCAATAAATCCATTTCAGTATTTTTCATGGAGTGAAACATTATTAGTGACTTTTAAGTGGGATTTTCTATCCCTGAAGTATATACCTCTATGTCTGAAATTTAGATAAATTTAATTCCACCTTGTCTAATTTTCCCTTCTTACATCTTCCCCGCATGTGACCAGAGTCATCATCTTCACCTGCAGGTTTTCTGACATCTTTCCTGCAAGATCTCAGATTACTTCATTTTTTTTTAAAAGCAGTTAATACAATAATTCTATGTACTTAAGTATCTCTATGTACTGTGTCACATTATTTATTATTTTGAAGGGAGATGATATGTGCTTAAAGTCTGAAGTTCAGATTATGTTCTTTCATTGTTGTAGTTGTGACTGTTATTATAATAACTGTTCCTTGAAATTATCTCATCTTAATTGTACTACAGGTTATGCTATTATGTCAATGAACTAATTTGGCTCTTTTCAATTTAAACCAATCAAAACATTATATTCAGTGGATCCCCACCCACCCTTTAATCTCCATTTATTTTTGAGTGAAATAAAGATATTTCTTACCACGAACAGAAATCATAGAAGCACCTTCAAGAAAGAAATAGTAGAGCTAGAGATAAAAGTTATGATATTAGGAAAAGAAACATAGTTAATACATAGTTTAAAAAACATAGTTAAATAGTTCACACTTAATGAAGCTTCTTGGATGAGAAGACAAATGTTTTCTTTTTCTTCCTCAAGGAAAAAACAGTACAGCTGCCTTTTGAAAAATCACCTCTGAAACAACTATGACCTGCATGACTGAGAATCTTCACAGACATAGTTAAAACTAGTTTAATCAAATACTGCCCAGTATGCATTTATGCATCTTTCTATCCCTAAAAACAATTATTTCTTCTGCCTTATCAACACTTTTCCATAAATTTTCTTTCAGAAAAATCTCATCAGTTCCATCTAACTAGAACTTTCCTCCCCTTCTTCCCCAGATACATTCAGTCTTCATTCATAGCAGAGATGGTATTCAGCAGGTTCTGCCCAGTTCTGGAGAACGGGTAGTGGAAATTTTGAGTAGTTCGGATAAGTGGTGGTAACCTTCCCCTGGAGTGGGATGGGAATAGAGATTTTGCAGTATCCTTCCCCTGCCACGCCCACCAAGTCACACCCACCAAGCCATACCACGCCCAACAAGCCACATCCACAGAACTGGTAGTAAAAAATTTTTGAATCCTACCACTGATTTATAGGTTTATTTTATACTTTGGTCTTTAATGTGCTTTTTTTGCTGGTCACTCACTTTTGTATTCAGTTCATATTCATTCTTAAACTTCTTTTACCACATATACTTAAATATCTCTCAATCCTGCTGCATTAAACTTACTTTTAAATTCATCCTGACATTATCCTTCCCATTGAAGAAGGTGTGCAGAAGCACTTTTTGCTTCTCCCCCCCCCAAAAAAAAACATTGATTCCTAGTGGTAAAGAGTATGATATCTACTATTTTTCTACCAGTTTTTTTACATATTAAAATGCACTCATTCATTTACACATCATTAGTAAACATTTTCCCAAAGTACACATATTCATTTATTTGCTCTAATTTTTCTTCATGTCCATATAACTCGTAATTGTTTTCTCCCATTTCCCTGTCAAAAACAATTATCTTGTTCTTTGACAGATTAATTTTCAGATCCAATCTTCTCTCTGAATCACAAACCTACCTAACATCTGCTGGAAAATATTTGTATTCTCAGTCAACATCAAGGAATCATTTTTTGTTTAAAAAATAAATTTATATAGATGCCCAATTGATTTTTGACTGAGGATGGAGTACACAATTAAAACCAAGCATATTACAACAACAACAATAATCCCACATTAAAACATAGTAAAAAAATATTTAAGCTGTCATAAAGAGTCAAGACAGATATAAAACTTGGCAGAAAATCAGTGTCTTTAGAACCTTCCAAAAGGCAGGCAGGTTTTGGGAGTTATCTTAATCTCAGGATGAATGCTATACAGGACAGGTACAGAACAGAAAGACACCAACAAGTCTCTTGGATTCCTTGTCACAACTTAAGTGATGGGATTTAGAGCATGTCCATCTCATCAGATCTTATTGGATGGCTGAAGTAATTATTATTATTTATTTTTTAATTATTTATTTCTTTGTCAAACATGCGTTGGATAACAGATATAAGTTTAAACATAATTATGAATACATGAAATGAATATGAATAAGAGAGAACATTAGGAGAGGGATGGTAGGCTTGTTGATGGGCTTATGCACCCCCCTTTCAGACCTCTTAGGAATGGGATCAATAGTAGACAGTCTAAGGTTAAAGTTTTTGGGGTTTGGGGAAGAAACCACAGAGTCAGGTAGTGCAATCCAGACTTGACCACTCTGTTGCTAAAGTTGTATTTCCTGCAATCAAGTTTGGTGTGGTTTATCTTGAGTTTACATCTATTGGGTGCTCTTCTATTGTTATGGTTGAAGCTGTAGTAGTCATTGACGGGTAGGACATTGCAATAGATAATTTTATGTATTACACTTAGTTGGACCCAAGACAGCATAGTTCTAGATAGATAGGGAGTTCTGCAATAACCAGGTTCAGTGCCATGAAGGGCTTCATAGGTAATAATCAATACTTCAAACTGCACCTAGAAGCTTCCTGGTACCTAGTATGACTTGTGAAGCAATGTTGTTGTTATAAGGCTACACTGAGATGTGCCCACAATTATTTGTGCCACTGCCTGCTGAATGAACAGTTATCAAATAGTCTTTAAGGCCAGTCCATATAGAATGCATTGCATGATCCAAATGAATAGTGAGCATGGTAGCAATAACCATGAATACAACCTCTTGATGCAAGAATTGGCACAACTGGGTTTGTGCAAACCCAGATCATGCCTGCCACCTGCTTTTTGTATCTCCACATTTTCATACAAGTTTGTGACTATTCCTTACATCTATAGGCACATTAAAAAAAACACAGAAACACGATACATTTTTGTCTTAGGCTTCTAGTTAAGTTTGATCCCTTTGCTATGCTTTTCATTTATTCTCATAGCCATCACATATCCATTGCCACACTTGACATTCATCTTTCAATTCCATATCATGGAAAATGTTCCTTAATTCATACCTATTCATTTCATCATCCAAAGGTTTAAATCAACAGTTTCTTTCCCACATCCATGCATTTCTCAATGATCTGCTGAAGTACATAAACATACTCCTTCACTGACATCAAAGCACATTGCACTTCCTATATTTTGCTCATGGTCCCTCCCTTGTACCTTTGCAATTAGTATCCTCCCAAACTCCTCCCCAAGCCACAAACTAATCTCTAACAGGACTGAGAAACAATTTAGTGTAGCAATCAGGAGACCGTGAATTAGAATCCTATTTTAAGCAAAAAGCCAGTTGGATGACCTTGGGCCAGTCCCTGTCTCTCAGCCCTATAAAGCAGCCAATGCAAGCACTTCTTAAATATTGGCAAGAAAACTACAGACAGTAATACAGGTAATCACCAGGAGTCAACCCTGACCTGAAGGCCCCCAAACAAACAAGCAAACAAGCAAGCAAGCAAGCAAGCAAGGAAACAAACATCCCCCCCCACAGGAAATGATACCACATTCTTTTGATGATCAGACACACTTACTTACATTGTCTGTGGAGATTTTCAGTCATCCAGGTCATAGTTGCCCCAAAGGTGCTTTTTCAAGAGGCAACTGGACTTCCTTGTTTTTCCTTGAATACATTTCGCTTCTCGTCCAAAGAAGTTTCTTCAGTTCTCTGAAGAAGAACTGAACTGAAGAAGCTTCTTAGATGAGAAGTGAAGTGTTTTCAAAGGAAAACAAAACAGTCCAGCAACCTCTTGAAAAAGTACCTTTGGGACCTACTCACATTTTAAGTCTAACAGCTACCTCACAATCGAATTATACCTATATTTTAACATTTTTCCAGTATCTATTTTGGGGGGTGGGCAATTTGTTTGGGCAAGATTTCAGAAATCGGTTTGCTATTGTTTCCATTTTAGGGCTGAGGGAAAGTTGACTTGGCCACGTTGTTCCATCTGGCTTTGTGCGCAAGGCGTATAGAACTCATAGTCTCCTGGTTTCTAGCCTGTTGTCTTAATCTCTACATCAAATTTGTTGTCCATAATAATATCTACAGTCATAACCCTGTCATTTTTCAGCATTCTCACAGCATTGTTTTTATCTTTTTTTCCTAGTACACTAATATTGACACCATTTGCTTCAATCTCACTCTTCAACTTCAATAATTTCAATACAAATTCTACAATACATCTTCCAGCATTCCCTCACTTCAGTTTCACACCACAACAATCATCACTGTTATTTTATTTCATTCACTCTGCTTTATGTTCCTTGCTTAGAACTCTTAAATTACTTCAGAACAGTTTTACATTTCAACTAACGTCACTCTGCATATTGTGAACCTTTTATACTTAACCATTGTCTTTGATTACATTGTTTATAGAATATTATATATTATACTCACTTTGAAGTAGTATCTTATATACATTTTTATCTAGTATTTTTTTTCACTTCATCATTCCACCAAATACCATTTTTTTTCAATCTTACTGTTGCCATAATTTTACATACTTCTAAAATGCTTTGTAATACAGCTTTTTTCAGGCTGTTTCAAGCAGTTTCCCAATTACTTTTTCTTATCCCCATCTTTCATTCATTATGAAGAAATTCTTTTAATAATTTTTCCACATAATTTGCCTGCAAGCAAGCAAGCAAGAAAAAAACTATCAGTACAGAAAGAACAAGAATAGCAGAAAAACAGAAAAGAAAGTAAGAAAGATGTAAAGAAGCAGCTTCCAATTTCCTTTACAGGAGTTATAAGTAGAGTTATAAATTGACCTCTCTCTCTGAAGTTACATTGGGAGTCTCTCTTTTTTTTTTAGTAAACTAGTCTATTTAATAATCAAAAGCATAAATCATAAATTGATTTCTTTATATTTCTGCAAAAGTTCATAAGAGGTTTCTAGTCACCAATAAACATAGATATTGTCTTTTCTTTAATCTTTAATCTAGAAATAAATTTAGCGATTTCAGCAAGTTCCATCATCTTCGCCAATCTTTCCATATTTCTCCTATAATAATCTCAAGGGTATTATCATATATAAAAACAATATCCCATGATCTTTTCCCCAATGTTATCCATCACACTTCCAACACACTTCTTTTAAGAGCCTTGGTGGTGCAGTGGTTAAAGTGTTGTATTGAGACCACTTCTGCTATTGGCTGCCTGTAATTTGGGTTAGGGTTAGGGTAATCCCACCAAGGCTCAAGGTTGACTCAGCCTTCTATCCGAGGTGGGTAAAATGAGGACCCAGATTGTTGGGGGCAATATGCTGACTCTGTAAAGCCAGTTAGAGAAGGCTGTAAAGCACTATAAAGTGGTATATAAATCTAAGTGCTATTGCTTTATATTTTTCCAAGATCTATTTGTGATGCTTTTTTGAAAAAAGGGCAGTTTGACATTTGACATCTCTCACTACCACTGTAAACTTCACTAATTCTCACTTTTCCTATAAATAATTACATCAGGCATGCATATATAAAAATATGTATAAATTATATACCCCCCCCAATATATTCCTTCCTTCAATGTGTACCTATGACTAGACTTTTCTTTCAACCACTTATACAATTGCCTGTGGTTGCATATGCATTCCAATTATTTTAAAATAAAAATAATTTTAGTTTGTGTAGTGGTTTTTAAATGTGAAACAAGGTAACTTTACATTTAAATGAGAACCAAATAAACTCTTAGTTCATTTAGTTGATATTCATATCAACGAATTATTCACTGTTGTTCATACTAGAATTCGCACAGTGAAATTCACTTGGACTGAGGTGAACAGGGCAACCACCCATATTTCAATTTTTCAACAGCCCCCCCTGTTATCTTTAAGACCATTATGTGAGCAGTTAACATATTGAATCAATCCCCCCCCCCAAATAAATCTGGGCTGAAATAATAAAAGAACTTCTGAAAACAGTTGAATATATGCCTGGCTTTTTGTGTGCATATTGAAAATGAAGAGCAAAATAGCCAAATTTGACTAACAGAAACAGAATGCTAAACTGAAATAAGATTACAAATGATTTAAACATCAAATGATAGGCTGTCATTTGTTTTTAAACAATTAACCACATTCTCTCTCTTTTTCTGTCTGTTCTCCAACTGCCAAAGGTCTGAAGGAAGACCAAACTTTCCTCACCAGGCAGCACTTGGAAGTTTGGCAGATGCTCCAGCCGGTACTCAGTATTTTTGGATTCAGTTCTTCACATCTGTCAGTGGTCAGACTATTTTTGATGTGTAGTCTAGTCTAGCTTGTCCCCTTTAATGCAATAACTTTATCAATCAATGATTATTTATATTCGCTCCCTTTTTATGGTGAGTAACTGTGGTTTCAAAAACCAGAGGTTTCTTTTTCCTTATAACTATCCATCTGTCTTTAATAACAGCAATAATAGCAACTATGCCTGGCAGCGGCTGTTAAAAATGCAGCTTCGCCTCCTTTTAAAATAAAATACAATAATCAGACAGGTGCCATCATATTTGCTCATCTGATATGCCACTTTAATTTCTATTGGGTATAAAAAAGGGGTGTCAAACTGGCAGCCCATGGGCTGGATGCGTCACGTGCAGGTCCGCCCACTCCAGCTCCATGAAGGGAAAAAAATATCATGATATGGCAATGTGACGTGGCGAGTTTGACACCTGTTGTATAAAATCACAACGTTAGCGCATAACATTTCATGTTTAAATCTGATTAGGTTGGCTTGGAATTTACTTATTATTACTATTTTCACATATTTCACAGGCTGAGTTGCAGCTAAAATTATACTCCATGTTCTTTGTCATACAAAAAAAAACATAGATGGCTTCCTCTTTTCCATAATTTATAAAGTCAAAAATGTACAAAAATCTTTGAAGCATTGTTTTGCTCATATTTCTGTGAAAAAAATGGAATGTACTTAGTTTTATAGATACAATGTCTTAAGGATATTTTTTTTTGAGGAATAACTGTAAATAACCATTCTACTAGAGATTATAATTGGTGCCTATTTTCACTTTTTCGTTCAATGAAAAAGTTGGGACAATAGCAATAGCAATAGCACTTTAGATTTATATACCGCTTATCAGTGCTTTTTACAGCCCTCTCTAAGCGGT
>JAOYMU010000302.1:18313122-18329763 GCA_025802295.1 Psammodynastes pulverulentus | reverse complement strand
ATATTCTAGGTAGAATAATCAGAAACCCCATCTCTGTCTCTCTCTCTCTCTCTCTGTCTCTGTCTCTCTTTCTCTCTCTCCCCCCGTCCCATCTTTCCTAGTCACATTAGAGAAAGATGAAAAACTGTTCCAAAATATTGACAACTGAAAAAGAAAATGCCAATTACATATTCAATGGGGCACCTCAACCAACCCCAGTCTGCAGTACAAATGTTAATATTTGGGTGTGCCTGAGGGTGGGGGCAGAGAGGAGATACATCAGCAGCACAAAAAAACCCCCACTGTCTTCTAAGCCCTTATTCCTATCTTATCACCGGTAACTGAATTTCAACATGCTTGGGATAAACAGGTGTCCGTTATCCGACAAAAATTAAATAAATAATAGTAATAAAACAAAATTAAAATTAAAAAGACGTAAATGAAATTAAAAGCGCAACAAAAACACAAAAAAACTCTCAAATGGATCACTGGGTCTTTTTTCTGCCATCAGTTTTCTATGAGCTGCTTTCCTGATAACTGATTTCTTACATTATACCTTATTTCAAACTCTATTACTTCTCAGCTTGTTTCGTAGATTGGCAGCGGCGTCCTAAGAATTCAATCAACAAGCAGAAATACTGGTTTTTTTCTTTGCAATATTGTTTAAGCCCTTCCCTAGGAAAAAAAGTCTTGGTGCACCTCAAAATGCTGCTAAGGAGAGTGAACATCTAGTAGGCTCTTTAAGTTTCACCCACTAATAAACACTTATAATAATAAACTCTTATTATGATCACAGCGGGGTCCAATTTGTTTATTTTTGCTAAACAAGGCAGTCGTAAAGTGAGTTGTGCCCCATTTTACAACCTTTCTTGCCACAGTTGCTAAGCGAATCATTGCAATTTTTCAATTACTATCACAGTTGTTAGGAGAACCTGGTTTTCCCCATTGGCTTTGCTTGTCAGAAGGTCGCAAAAGGGGGTCACGTGACCCTGGGACACTGCAACCGTCATAAGTACATGCCAGTTGACAAAAATTCTGATCATGTGACCAGCGAGATGCTGCAACAGTTGTTAAGTTTAAAAATGGCCACTTTTTACAGTGCCACTGTAACTTCGAATGGTCGCTAAATGAATGGTTATAAGTCAAGGACTATCAGTATTTTGCAAGGGACGAAAGCTGTATCCTTCTTTTATGCAAAAAAAACCCACCTGTAAACCTATTGAACCTGTAATATTGCACTTATTTGAGTTTGAATACAACTTAAAAGTCTATCACGGCAGAACGTGATTATCTTATATCAGCTGCATTTTAACTTATTTAGTCTTTCTTTCACCAAACAACAATTAATTATAACAATTAGAATTATATTATAATTATAATTATTAAAGAGGGCATATCTATCTCTCCTGAACTACTGTAGAATGAATATTAAACTTATCTTAAGCAGAACTGTACAGGATTTAAAGTTACACTGTAGTATATGATAAATTGCTGGCAGCACCTTTTACTGCTAAAAGTGAGTCTGTAAGATATAAGTTTCAATGTGTATTTCTAAATGGTAAGCAGTATAGAGTAACCTTGTAAGGGAGATGGAGCCATAAAAACTTAATAAATAAACAATCAGCTGTATTAATGAAGTGCTCTTGTAAATATTTCCATGTAATATTAAATAAACTTTAGAGCCCATTAGCAGCTTCGTTATCCAGGTGTTAGCAGTTGTACTTTGCTAGTTCAGATAAGTTTGAAAACTGGAAAAAAGTATGGAAGAGCAAAAATTACTCCTATTTTCTACTATACGCCTAATTCATGCCAATCTCAAGCATGAGGGGAGTCATCTATCTGCCAAACTAGACCAGAGAAATCTCTATAAACCTGCATTACCTACCTAATGAGATAAAAGTTATTTCCAATTTTATATTGATTTTCCATTTTGGGGACATTCGTTAGGAAGTAAGCTAAATATACCTCTTATCTGGACATTATTCAATAATGGCAGAGACCTCTATTCAATTTAATCTTCTAGAAAAGTGATCCCTTTAAGAAGATAATGAAGCACCATTCATTCTTATCAAGAAAGATGGCAAACTTTGAGGGGGAAAAAACATCATATATCGCAACCAGGACAGTAGTTCTATTAAACATGCTTGAAATCAGCAACAAACAAAATTCATTAAATACCAAAAATCCAAGTTGTCTTGTCTTACAACACAAGATGAAAGGAATACAGCTTGTGTTTCTGTAAATGCTAATACTGGAATATAGGTGGAGGAATAGGAAAAGAGAATGTTGAACCACAGATTCTAATAAAATCCAGCAAAATCACTTGGAGTACAGCAGGTTAAATTCACTTTAACAGGTGCCTCTGGCTAACAAAATTAAAAATTCGGAATGAGTTTTGTAACCAAATTCCTCAAATATATAACTCTACCACTCTAGCAAGATTTTCAAAGGGATAGAAAATGTGAGCAAAAAATTAATATGGAATCTTCACAACAGATGTTAAAATTACATTGCACCTGGCTATCTGTTAATTAACACTGGTCAAAATAAACTTTGATTATACAGGTAGCCCTCGAGTTACAACCGTAATTGAACCTGGAATTGCGGTCGTAAATCATTGGGGTTGTAAGTTGAGGCATCACATGACTAGGTGTGAAGTTTACAAGTTTTTTTTTCACAACGGTCATTAAGTAAATGCAGTGGTCATTAAGTGAATTCATTTTCATTTGAGGTGATTCTTGTCAGAAACCAGAAGCAGATGCCAGAAACTGGCAAAAATGAATAGAAAAGTAATCACATGACCTTAGGATGTTGCAATGAGCCATAAATAAGTAAGTTGCTTGCCAAGCATCCAAAATACATTCATGTGACATGGTTTGTGTTGTGTGTACATTTGCATGTGTCTGTCATAACTCCAAAAATGAATTTTAAGTAGCTTTGGAAGGCTCCATCATTAAATGGCCAGCTGTAGGTTGAAGGTTGCCTGTAGATGACCATACAGGTAATTCTCAACTTATGACCACAATTGAGCCCAAAATTTCCATTACTAACCAAGACAGTTAAGTGACTTTTGCCCATTTTATGACCTTTATTGTTAAGTGAGTCACTGCAGTTACTAAGTTAGCAACACAGTTAAGTGAATCAGGCTTCCCCACTAACGCTGGTCGCAAAAGGGATCACATGATCCCGGAACACTGTAACCGTCCGTCATAAATATGAACCAGTTGTCAAGCATCCAAATGTTGATCATGTGACTGTGGAGACATTGCAATGGCCGTAAGTGTGAAAAACGGTCATAAGTCATTTTTTTTCAGTGCCGTTGTAACTTTGAACTGTCGCTAAACGAATGGTTGTTAAGTCAAGGACCACCTGTATTTTCTATTAGACCAACTTCAAGCATATTCAAGAGGTTTCCCTCCCTGGAACTAGTGCATGTCTAAAAGATGGCTGTGTCCCATCACAACATTAAGATGGCAACCATCATCTTCACCCTTTCATGTGTTAAAAGAAAATGTGTGTAATCTCTCTACCCAAACCATCTCTTACGCCCCTTTGGGGTCTGGGAATTGATGGGAGATAAAAGCTATGAATTCACTGCTTTCACGAAAGAAAATGCCTGAAATCAGCTTTTCAGAATGTGAGATACGATATCGCCTCGAGATATTATTTTTTTTGTCAGAGAACATGAATAATAAATAAGAGAATGCCTTTATAGTCTAGCAGGGACCCTGCAAAGCTAACGGATTTAAAACCAGCACTGCATCTAGCAAACCAAATAATTGCCTTTCACTGGTGAAAAGCAGAAGTCTGCCTTTCGGTTCCTGTCCCCTGCGTAAATATTTTGGCAATAGCATCTTTCTTACGAACAGTGCCTGGGCTTTTAAGAAAACGCAACTCTCAAACGAAGTTTACTTACATGAAAAACTGGGAACCATTGGTATGTTTCCCTCTGTTTGCCATTGACAAAAGAAAGGCTCGGTCGTGTTTCAAAATAAAGTTTTCATCTGTTTCGAAAGAGGAGACAAAGCAGAGACAAGTCAGCCTCCCCTGGCATTTAGACCCTTTCCAAGTATCAATCGTGAAGAATTATCCCATTATGCAATAAAAACTCAATCTATGCCATTAGAAAGACGGTTTGCACGCAAGCAATCGTTGAGCAGCCTTTAATCGGGAATATTCGGACATTTCGGTATTACAAGCCACGTTACCATTTCGTTAACCGCTTTTGTGGGGTCTCTGGCTGATCTTCCACATTGCAGAGATTTCTTCGGCCCTGCTACTGAAAACGTATTTCCTCCAGTTGCAGAGGGAGCAGATCACACATGCAGTTCCACGGGACTAAAATATATTCCTCTGGCACCACCATCGACTAACCACAGTTAAAAGAGAACTTACATCTCAGTGAACGTTTCCATGAAATTAAAGAGCATTAAGGAAGTTCAAATTTCCTTTGTGAAAAGACAACAAGCCTTGAGTTGTTGGTTTTTTAAAAAATCTGTGTAGATCAGTGCTTCTCAATCCTGGCACCTTTTAAGATGTGTAGGCTTCAAATCCCAGAATTCCTCAGCCAGCCATGGTGAATTCTGGCAGCTGAAGCCCGCAATATCTTAGCTTTGCCAAAGTTGAGGAACACCAGTGTAGATACTTCCTTAATGTTAATCGACTGGCAATAAGGTAAGAACAATTCCGAAGCATTTTCTCCAGGAATCCATAGGCTAAGAATCACCAACATGCAATAAAGTTGGGTTGGATCAGAAAACGCAGAATCCTCTACAACAAAAAGCCTCTTTCTTTGATCTGGACAAAGAAACCACGTTGACTCCTTCACAAAAGTAATTAAACTAATTACATGGCGTCTTGGTGCTCTCTTGAGCTGGGTAGTTTTCTGGTAGACGTTTTATGACCCAACTCGGTAACATCATGAATGCTAGAAGCTAGAAGCCCACTCCTTTCCAGCACTGACGATGTTACCTAGTTGGGTTACAGAACGTCTCCACCAAGCTCAGAGAGCACCAGGGACCCCGCAGTTCAACTCTGAGCTACAAATGTTCTATCGGTAATTAAATTATGATTAGTTTCTTAAGCTAATTCTCAACTACAAACAACAGCCATCAACAAAACGAGAACGTCACGTAAGTTTCTTTCAATTTCATTGTGGAAAAATCTCATTTTACAACATGCAGTTCTGACTGATGATAACAGAATCTACTGGCAGCTTTAACTGAATTTTATTAAAAGCCGTAACTGTACAATACCAGGACAGTTGTACTTACCCCATTCAAACATCTTAGAAGAACCAAAAACCTTTACAATACAGATTGTCAGAAGAACAGAAGAATAATTGCTGTTGTATTCTATGATTAAGCACTTTTATTTAGAGTGCAATTTTGTACAAGGCAGCTCATTTAGAAAGGGTTATTCTCTTCTACCTAAATACGTTCAGGATGTATTTGGAACCAACCTAACGAGAAAAACTGTTTGGTACAGTACCTGATTTATAATCCAACACTTTTAAAACATGCCCCAAATCATCGAGAAGACACATACAAACCTCGGAAAGGGCAGGGAAAGGGAAGGAGCACCTGAGTTGAAAGTCAAGTAGGTGACATCCCAAGGACGTCTTGTTCCAAACCCAAGGCCACCTTGGGCCTCTCAAACTATTTTGGGGTTCCTCTCCAAAGCTACACGGACCCAGCCACAAATTCATTAACAGCCGACCAGAGATTTATTAGGAAGGGTGCAGGGGAACAGTTTGAATTTGTGTTGAGCTTTTGTGTCTTACCTTTTCATTTTGCAAAAGATCACATTCTCTATAAACAAAAGAATATGTTGACAGTTTTAGGCAGGAAGACAGGAGTTGGCATGAATCAAGTTGGCTAGCCTCCATGCTGAAGTCAAGTTTTAACCACTACAATTGGCGCCATAAACGTTGACTGTTAACGCTAACATTTACAGTCTTAAGAATTTTAAAACTCTCATGCACACAGAGAATATCCATGCAATATTATACTTTCATGCAAGAGGAGCTATATCAACCTGGTTATGAGAAGCTGAAATTGGAATTCGCAAAGCTGAAGCCACCGAGGTTTAAAATAACTGCTTGGAGCTTACCTTTAAAGTATCCTCCGTAAATAGATTCGCCCCCTTTTCCGTTACCTGGCATTAAGAAGGCAGAATGTTAAATCCTGGGAAATGCCGCTAAATAATTTAATTAGTTACATAGCATGTTCATCAGTATGAAATCGGCAGTGGGATCTGTGAGACTCCTAATTTTAAATGACAGGTATTATAGGTAGTCCTTGACTTACAACCACAATTGTTGCTAAGCAAGACAGTTAAGTGAGTTTTGCCCATTTCACAACCTGTCTTTGCCACAGTTGTTATGTGAGTCACTGCAGTTGATAAGTTACCATCACGGTTGTTCAGTGAATCTGGCTTCCACAGTGACTCTGCTTGTCAGAAGGTTGCAGAAGGGGATCACATGACCCAGGGACACTACAACCGTCATAAATAGGAGTCAGTTCCCAAGCATCCAAATTCTGATCGTATGACCATGGGGATGCTGCAACGGTTATGTGAAAAATGGCCACAAATTATTTTTTCAGTGCTGTTGTAACTTTGAACGGCCACTAAACAAACTTGTTATAAGGCGAGGACTACCTGTAGCACTAGATAATTTAACTCGTCACATAGCATGTTTACCAGAAAGGAATTGGCAGAAGGCTCTGTGAAATTCCTAATTTTAAATTATAGGTAATTCCAATTAAGATAGTTGAGTGCAGGTGATAACAGGTACGCTTTCGATATAGACAGCAGATACAGATATTCCTTGACAAATGACCGTAACAGAGCCTGTCCATTAGCAGAATGGGATAACTTGCCACAGCCAACTCACCACGATCAACTCGCCACTCTGGGACAATTCTAATTAGCGTATTTTTCGGACTATAATAGGCACCGGAGTATAAGACGCACCTAACTTTTGGGGGAGGCTTCTGCCTCCCAGCAATTTGCCTCCCTTGCAGCAAGCAGAAACAGACTTTCAGTTTCACTTTCCCGGCACAGCTTAATTAGCACGTGGCTCCGCCCATTTCAGCCTGCAGGGATTGCTACAGCCTATTGGCAATCCCTGCACTCTGAAACAGCTGATGGTCAGAGCCCGATCCAAACGACCATCAGCTGCTTATGCTAACTGGGCTGTACTGAAGCTGCAACAGGCTTTTTGCTGCTTGCTGCAAAGAGGTAAATTTCTGGTGGGAGGGGCTTCTGCAATGTTTGGTGTATAAAACACACCCAAATTTTCACCCACTTTTGGAGGTAGAAAAAGTGTGTCTTATACTCCAAAAAGTACGGTAATTGTTCTCACTGACAGAAAATCTCTCCTTAGTTCTAGGTTGAATTTCTCTTGATAAGATTCCATCCATTACTACTTGTCCTACCTTCAGGTGCTCTGGAGAATAGACTTCTTCCTAGCTGGCAATAAGATTCCTGCCCAGCCAAACCACGTGGTGTATGAGAAGTGTAGGCTGAGCCTGACTTTACAGCCTAATCAACTCCAGAACATTCTGCCCAGATCTTCTCATGAGTGTGGCAATTGATATGCTGGACTACATCTGCAATTATTTCAGTAGGTATGAGTAAATAATCCAGCAGATGCAGTGGACACCAAACTGAACATCCAACTAAACTATTCATTTATCATCTTGGGTTTGGCTTGGCATGTTTTGTGAACGTAGCCACTGTAGTTTGTTAAACGTAGTTAAGAAAACTATGGTTGAATATCATGTATATACATAATTACCAGCTCTAAGATGTTTAGCAAGTTTCTTTTAGGCAGCAGAGAAAATGTATAAGG
The DNA here is from genome assembly GCA_025802295.1 of Psammodynastes pulverulentus. Classification (NCBI taxonomy): domain Eukaryota; kingdom Metazoa; phylum Chordata; class Lepidosauria; order Squamata; family Psammodynastidae; genus Psammodynastes; species Psammodynastes pulverulentus. Next base: position 18,321,929 of record JAOYMU010000302.1, on the reverse strand, counting down.
CCAAAGGGATTATATCAAAAGAGTAAAAGAACCAGTTTAGCGTAGTAATGATGAGTTGGTCTCAGAGACTGAGTTCTAAGCCTCCCTTAGGCATGAATCCTGGCTGGGCGACTCTCTCAGCCCAGTTCAAATCAGAGGGTTGTTGTTAAGGGGAAAATAGGAGGAAGAAGGAGTATTAGGGATATTTGCTGTCTTGAGTTACGTGTAAAAAAGGCAGGAAAGAAAATGTGTGTTATTAAAAAAAAAGTTTAGATTCTAGAGAGAGTGCAGAGAAGAGCAACCAGGATGATGAGGGGACTGGAGACTAAAACATAGGAAGAACAGTTGCAGGAACTGGGCCTGGCTAGTCTAGTGAAGAGAAGGACCAGGGGAGACATGATAGCAGTCTTGCAATATTTGAGAAGCTGCCACAGACAGGAAGGAGTCAAGCTATTTTCCAAAGCACCCAAAGGCCAGACAAGGAATAATGGATGGAAACTGATCAAGGAGAGATTCAACCTAAAAATAAGGAGAAATTTTCTGACAGTGAGAACAATCAACCAATGGAACAGCCTGCCTTCAGAAGTTGTGGGAGCTTCATCACTGGAAGGTTTCAAGAAGAGACTGGACTACCATCTGTCAGAAATGGTGTAGGGTCTCCTGCTTGAGCAGGGGGTTGGACTAGATGACCTTGCCTTCCACTCTGTTATTCTATTCTTCTATTTGAATCTAAATAATTATGCTTTCCAGATTAGGTAGCATAAGTAGGAATATATAGCCACACATACTAAACCGAGATAACTCAACCTAACATGCTCTATAGTTACATACCAAATTGTAAGTTTCTTTTGCTAGTCATGGATGAGATGGATTGATGGGTAATCTAGACTAACAATAATTAATGTATACAACATTCCTTGTATATTGTACAATGTCCAGTATGTGGTTCTGTATTTGGAATATATATATATATATACTATAGCTATTGAACAGCTGGATCTCTGCTTTCATCACTGAAGGCACACATGCTGGGTGTAATGACAGCCTGCTCTGCGATACCTGTATTGTGTAAAGTTTGGAGAAGGACCAGCTGTTTGCCTACAGACTGAATAAATTTGGGCATTGTTAACATGGTAACACATTTGGCTTTTCATCAAAATTAATTTGGTCTTGTTAATAATATGCAGAGTGCAAAGCTGACAGCTATGCCGATGCTAATAAACCTAATACATCTTTCTTAAGTAGAAAAGGAAAGATCGTATTAGAAGTGGAGTGTATTAGAAGAGGAGGGGAGCGAGGGCATTATTTACTGCATAAAAAAAGCACACAGGGAAGCCATGGGGGATAGTAAGTTAAAAAATAAGGTTAGCTGTGCTTGAAATGATGGGTTGAATTATGAATTCTCATATAGTTTCTTTTAAACTTTACCAGACATCAGAAGTGGTATTCAGCACGTTCTGACCAGTTCTGGAGAACCAGTAGCAGAAATTTTGAGTAGTTCGGAGAACCGGTGGTAACCTTCCCCAGGAGTGGGGAGGGAATGGAGATTTTATAGTATCTTTTCCCTGCCAAGGCCACCAAGCCACACTCACCAAGCCATGCCACGCCCATCAAGCCACGCCCACAGAACCGATAGTAAATTTTTTTGAATCCCACCACTGCCAGACATGTATATGTTTTGCCACACGTATCTTACCAGTTTAGATACTCATATACAGTAGAATTGTAGGAATCAAGGAAAAGTACCTTCTATATGAAATTTCAAAACTTTAGTTTAAATAAAGAGAAAGAGAGAAAAATAATACAGATCTTACTTGTTGGAGAAGAATACTAGAAGCACATTTATCTTATTGTAGTCAAAATACATTCAATATATCTGAAACCACTGTAACTAGTACTTTAGCAGTACTAGTACTTTATTTGGCTCATATATTGGTATACATTTGTACCTCCCATTCAAAAAATTACACACAAATCTCAACATGTGTGTGCTAAAATCTTCCTTTTCCATCATGCTTATATAACAAGAAAATATTTATAGTTTAGAATTACATATACCGTATACATATAATTTACAGACAGCTAAACAAACCATGAGAATAAAATATAAACATTCATATCAAGGAAAATTTGCATGTGACAAGAAGAAAAAGAGAAAGAAAATTATTATGCTAACCTTTTTTCCCCACTGTTAGTTTTGGTTTATGTTCATTTGGTGACTATTGTTTTTGAAGTGTCCTTAATAGCCTGGTCACCATAAGCAAAATATATATGTTCCACCTAACATTTTATTTTTGCTACTTTTCAGAAATGGATTGGTTCACTCTGCAGTTGAGTGAAGGTGGGCACTTTGCACACACACACTATTAATTGTACTAGTAGCATGTACTAAAACATTGTTCTCTTCCTACTTGTATTTCAGCTCAGGAAACCCAGAGACAGATGTAACAGCTGCTGCAACTGCTGGAAACTAAGCCCTTTTCATTTTTTTAAAAAAATTCCACTCCTACCAACCATCCATGTGCTCTCCTACAGTTACAACACTTTCAGAGAAGACCGAGTTCAAAGGCATACTGAAAAGTCCAACATTAGGGGGAGGATATTTGAGTCCTTGTGTCCAGACTTCATGGCTTTACAAAACTCAGGTCAACAGTAAGCTTCAAATAACAATTAAAAATAGTATTGAAAGCATTCTTTAAGTGCTTTATTTTCTTACTCTTTGTCTTTTCTGCAGTGTTGCACACACCTGCCATGGAAAATATTAGTTATGAGGTTTCCGTGGAACTTTAACAAATTAAATTTCACATAATATATAGCGCATATACTATACTAAAAGACTGGTCAGGTTATTATTTAAAGCTAGAATTTGCTTGTTAGATAGGATTTCCTCTCTTTTTCCCTTTGCTTAATAAAGGTCTTTTCCCGAAGGTCTCCAAATTGTCTGGACCTAGTTACAATTTTATTTTTCTGTTCAGCAGAAAGCATTTCTATCACCATACAAATGAACTAGTTTTAATCTGATTTATTATTTGATGGGTATATAACAATAGTTCAAGAAACATCTTGCACTTAAAATATTATCACCTGGGGAAAGATTTTCTCAAATATTGCTGGACCCGACTATGTGTGTTATGTCCACAATTTAATTTTTAAAGGTCTCTCTGGATTGATTCAGAGACTGTTCGCTTTCCCCATGATATTACATTGCACATGCAATTTATGTATGCATTTATATCTTCAAAATATTGAAATAAATATATAAACGAGAGCATGATTTCTTCTGTCCACTTCCATACTTTTCTCAGAAACCAATATGGGAGGGACATCAGTCTCTCAGTACTATCACATTATGATCTAGTGACCCTGAAAATAGGGTCAGAAGGAGGTCTACATGCTAACTGGAAAACTAATCAATATAATTCCACCATGGAGTTGGTGTGGGCTACATAATGTAAATGTTCCCCATCTCCATCCCTGTTAGTGTCGTTTCATTCAATTGAATATAAATGTTAAAGTTCACATATATATCCATACACATATCCCATTTTTGTTATATACAATAGACTGAAACCCCAACATGTAGCAAAATTTTATATTTACATTTACAGCAGTTTATTTCTTATAATAGAATATTTTGATTTATTGTGGTTTTAGTGAACATCAAAAACTTAAATTTTTATCTGTAAAAGGCTCCCAAAGAAAAATGCAACGTTTGGGCTAAAACATCGAATAGCATCATAATTTAACAGCATAAATCAGAAAAAAAGCAATCAAATAAACCACGGGTTGCGTTTGATTCAGGTCAGGTCCTTTTACTGTGGAAGAGAGCAGTACAGAGGGTAAAAGGTTATTGGTGACTAATTTTCTGAAAACTAACAGCTTGTGTAAGTAATAGAACATTTATTGCATTTCTTTGTCATCCCAGCAATGAGCTAGAAAATCCATAAGAATTCCCAGCTCTAGCCTTTATTAAGGTATAGACCTGGATTAGTTTAATGTCCAATTTAAAGTCACAACTTGGTCTTTGTTTACTTTTCCATACATGAAGTATTTTCTGATCACATTATTTCTCATAGTGTAAGATACCAAAAACAAAGAGATTCCCCCCCCCCCACAATCAGGCGACGGAGGCTTAGTTATTTAAAGGTGTTGTGAAAACAGCATATTATGAACATACAATTACAAATATGCACATTTCCTTTCTTTATGTGTAACACAGCAGCATTTGAGAAACAAAAATAATTACTACATTTCGTCTATTCTGTGATACTATTGCACTTTTATTTGGGCTCAGATAACATGGAGTATTGTCAATAAAACCATGAAGAAGTGATTACCAGTATATTAGCATTTATATGCATTTATTTATCTTTACAAGCTTGGCATTCCGATAAGGAATTAGGCTTTCAACTACCATGATTATTAATTTGCTTTCCAATATGAATGTTTTTGAGAGGGAAGAATACATGAAGTCCTTGACTTAGGAAGGGTTGCTTAACAACCATTCAAAGTTACAATGACTATCCTCTGGTGAGCACGCACATGCACATGGATGTCCACGCATGCACATGCATGCCATGCCACTGCTTGTGCGAGTCGTGCTGTGCGCATGTGTGCACCAGGCTGCCATCTTGGAGGTCTTCTAGTCCAACCCCCTGCTCAAGCAGCAGACTCTATATCCATGATAGCGAACCTATGGCATGTGTGCCAGAGGTGGCACACAGAGCTCTCTCTGTGGGCACGCGAGCCATTGCCCCAGCTCAGCTCTGATGCACATGCGCAAGTGCATGCGTGCCTCCTGCTGGCTGGTCTTTAGATCTCTGCCACGCATACATGAGGGAGCAGGGCGCATGCAGGGGTGGGGCATGTGTGCGGGGGCAAGATGCATGCGCAGGGACGCGTGTGCATGTGGGGGTGGGGCATATGCACAGGGGATGCATGTACATGCACAGAGGACATGTACACATTGCATTTTGGGGATGCGCGCACACGTACTTTGGGCACTTGGTGCCGAAAAGGTTAGCCATCACTGCTATACTATTCCAGAAAAGTGGCTGTCCAGTGTCTTCTTAAAAGCCTCCAGTGACAACAAACGCTGCCATTTTTGGTCCATTAATGCACCAAGCATCTCTGCTTCTGCTGTTGATAACTGATGGTCTTCATTTTCAAAATATATACTTCCATATTTCTGCTTCTTAAACCACAATCTGTATAACGAACAAATGCAGAATTAAGAAACCTGGTCATGGCCAAAAGGAAAATTCACAACATAATTCATAATCGTACTTAACTAACTTGCTTTTTTATAACAGAAATGCCAAGTATTTTATACCGTCTCTGTTTTTGTGAAAACGAATTTGCATGCTTTTCTCCACTTTTTCAGCCTAGCAAATATCACATATTTAAATAGAAGACTTTTGGTCTTGGACAACTTGTCCAAATCTGTGTTATCAAATATCTGGCTATTTTACTTAGCATCTCAAGCAGTTTGAACATTGTCAGTATGTCTAGGAGAAGAAACACTATAAAAGAATTTGCTAATAGATTGTGTTATGCGTTAACCTGAAATTGAAATAGACGTATACTGATGTATAGCTCACAGTGGCCTAACCGTGAATAGGAATGAAAGGATATTAATTAATTTTTTTTTATTAGCTGTTAGAACAATTGTATCCTTATGAAAAAAGTGACATGGTGGCTCAATGGCCAAGAGTTTGTCGATTGAAAGGTCGGCAGTTCAGCAGTTCGAATCCCTAGTGTCGTATAACTGCTTCTGCCAGCCTAGCAGTTCGAAAGACTTAAAAAATGCAAGTAGAAAAATAGGGACCACCTTTGGTGGGAAGGTAACAGCGTTTCGCATGCCTTTGCCATTTAATCATGCCAGCCACATGACCAAGGAGATATCTTCGGACAGCGCTGGCTCTTCGGCTTTGAAACGAAGATGAGCACCGCTCCCTAGTGTTGGGAACGACTAGCACATATGTGCGAGGGGAACCTTTATTTTATCTTTATGAAAACTTCCCTAACACTGTTAAAAGAGATAGCAAAACAGGTGTGTGCAGAGAAATATAGCTTCTTTTGGCATAAAAGAAGGAAAGAAGAAAAAGATGGCATATTACATCCTGAACACTGCACCTTTTGCAAATGAAAGGAAATAGACTTAGATTAAGAAGTACTGAGTAGCAACACTTCTGTCTGAACTCATTGGCAACAAAAAATGGATAGCATTTCTGAAAACAACATTATTTAAAACACATTTTAATTTTGAATTGCTTTCTTTAAATGCTGCTATAAACCTTACTTTTCCAGATTGTAAACTCTCATAAGTTTTGAAAAGGATCCTAATTCTGTGTTTCAAATTTGGATGATTATTTTCCAAACCATCGTCCCACTAACTGTAAGCTGCCATTCAATATGGTTATAAGTTTGATCCCTCTTGCTTTTATTGCATATGTATTTATTAAACGCTTGTTAATGTAGTTACAAATATCTCTTGTGGGCTTTTAAAAAGTAGTATGTTGCTAAACTAAATCATGTGTGGAACTGTTATTTGATCTGTGGGTAACTGTGTGTTTTACACAAGGGGCCAAATAATCGGTCCGAGGAATAGATAAGATCATGAAAACGGCATAACCTTACTTTTCATAGTGCTAATTACATCTGAATTAGTCTTTAAAGCCTTTCATAAGACACTTTTATCATGCATCAGTTGTTATGTAATCTGAAAGATGAATACAATAATATAAAAACATTAAAACGCCCTTTAGTGAAGTCATTTCCTAGTGATTCCATCCATGGTTATATTGTGGAAGGGATTAGTTTCTAATTTTTCTGATATATGTTGCAATTCTGCAGTTTAGCTAACAGCTCTGATTCTTCAAGTTTCAAGCTTTGGTACAGGTAGTCCTCGACCTAAGACCACAACTGAGCCCAAAATTTATGTTGCTAAGTGAGACATACATTAAGAGAGTTTTGCCCCATTTTATAACTTTTCTTGCCATAGTTGTTAAGTGAATCTGGCTTCCCCATTGACTTTGCTTGTGTAAGAAGGCTATAAAATTTGATCACATGACGCTTGAACATTGCAACCGTCATAAATATGAACCTGTTGCCAAGTATCCGAACTTTGATCACATGATATAGAGGTGCTGCAATGATCATAAGTGTGAAAAATGGTCATAAGTCACTTTTTTCAGTGCCGCTGTAACTTTGAACAGTTGCTAAATAAACCATTGTAAATTGAGGACTACCTGTACTGGCCAGGCTCTTAGCTACTAAGATAGGCTGGCTATAGGCAACCACATGCATTAATATATTTTGAGACTTTCCACTAAACTTCAGTGATATTAAACATGTAACAGTGTAATATGTATGTTTGTATATACATACACAAAATCCATTAAAATGATGAGGTACTTCAGGAATGTCTGGGCAAATAAATAAGTCTTAACTGTTAGTAAAATTGTTGTTAATATCAGCAGCGGGACACTGAAAGAGGGACGCTGGGAAAATCCATCATAGCTTTTTTTGGCATAACAAAATTAATCATGATAATTAAATATGGAATTTGTGCAATTTACCAGTATTATCTTAACATAACTTTTGAATTCCAATCCTCTATAGTATGCCAAAATGTATGTATTTATTAAAGCCGTGAATTTATTTACCCAAACTGTACAGATTATAAATTAAATAGTAACTGAAATATATTTATTGAAACTGCATAGATTCGGGAAACATGCATATATTTTCTCGTTGGTGGGAAGCTGATGAAATTAATGGTACATAAACTGACGATAGTTTACATGCAGTGTTCCAGTTTTAGAAATAGTGATACTGATAAAACAAAAAATGAATTTCCAGAAAAACTGCAATATTCTGAATTAATGGAATTCAAGAGTGGAAGCACGGGAAGGGGAAACCTAGGTCAGGGGTCGGCAACCTTAAACACTTAAAGAGCCACAAAGGTCCTAACCGGAAGCCCTCTGTTCAATTCTGGAACCAACTGGAAGTCCAGTTCCCCCACCATAGAGTCTCCTCCTAGCCGGAGTCCTTTGTCCTCTACCTGTCCTAATCAAAATCCCTATCAATTGTGGAGCCAACCAGCGATAGAGAGCCACAGCAGAAGGATGAAAGAGCCACATGCAGCTCCAGAGCCACGGGTTGCTGACCCCTGACCTAGGTGATAAGAAAGAATGAGAAAAAATGATTGGTCTATTCAGAGGGTCAAAAATGAGAGAATGGGATTTCTTTGGGGAAACTTCCTTAGAAAAGAAAGATTTGTTTGTTTTAATAGGTGATTTAAACATGCCTATTCACATGTACAGAAAGAAAAAAGCATGGTTAATTTGGTTATATATAATGAAAAATCAAGGGAAGGCCTAAGAGATTCTGAATGTGAGCTGAACCGTTCTTTGATAATATCAAGAAGGGATCTCAGGAAAAGCATACCCAGTAAATAAAAACAAAGAAGGGGAAAGGAAGTTAAAGGAATTAGAGTGACAGTAGAATTATATAAAAAGGTGATGACTCTTGAATGAGATAGTAATAGAATATAGATTAATCTTACATCTGAATGAATAGGTGTATATAAAGAAAGAAAATGTGACTGTAGCTTGGAAATGGTGAAAAGAATTATATTTCAAAGTGGTATGGAGGTGGGCAGAGTCAGAGGTGGTATTCTGGAGAACTGGTAGTGGAAATTTTGAGTAGTTCAGAGAACCAGCAAATACCATCTCTGACTGGCCCTGTCCCCATCTATTCTCTGCCTCTCGAGTCCCAGCTGATTGGCTGGGTCTTCTTTTGTTGCCCTGCACAGGAGAACGGAG
>JAOYMU010000302.1:18263953-18278091 GCA_025802295.1 Psammodynastes pulverulentus | reverse complement strand
ACCCAAATTTTCACCCACTTTTGGGGGTAGAAAAAGTACGTCTTATACTCCGAAAAGTACGGTAAATAGTATTTTTTTTTCAACTAGGATTAATACAAAGTACAAAGCCTAAATATAGGTAATCCTCAACTTACAACCATTCATTTAGTAATTATTTGAAGTTACAACGACTTTGAAAAAAGAAGTGACTTATGACTGTTTTTCACACTTATGGCCATTGCAGCATCCCTATGTTCACATGATCAAAATTCATACTTTTGGCAACTGACTCATATTTATGAGGGTCACCATGTCTTTTTGTGACTTTCCAACAAGCAAAGTCAATGTGGAAGCTAGATTCACTTAACAACCATACTATTAACTTCACAACTGTAGTGATATAAACGGAGGCATAGAATCAAAATTGTGAAGTATTAATACCACTTTATAAGGCCACACCTTACAGCTTGCCATCAGGAGTTGTAGGTGCTTCATCACTGGAAGTCTTTAAGAAGAGACTGAACAGTCACTTGTTTGAAATGGTATAGGGTCTCCTGCTTGAGCAGGGGGCTGGACTAGAAGACCTCCAAGGTCCCTTCCAGCTCTATTCTGATTCTAAGACCCTCCATAAAACTATTATAAAAAGGCTGAAGCTGCAAGGAAAATCGGAAAAGGGCTACGAACTAGGCCTTCTTTCAGGAAACTACAAGGTGTGTTAGGAGCGGGCCTCCGATCCAAGAGGCCCGTTTTAACCACAGGTAGGCCTTTGACTTACGACCACAATTGAGCCTCAAATTTCTGCTGTTAAGTGAGTTTTGTTTATTTATTTATTTTAGAAAGTTTATATTGCCGCCTACCCACGCGTGGCGAGGATATTTTTATACACGGATAAAGAAACGCATGAGAATTAAAAAAAAACAGAAAAAGAATAAAATAATAATAACCCCCCTGGGGCCATTCTCATTCTCAATCGGCTGTTAAAAAAGGTTATCTTCGCCATTATTTGACGACGGGGAAGGAAGGACGATTAACAAGTCATTAAACGAATAATTAGCACGTTTAAGGCTCACATTTTTCCTCTGCTTTTGGTGTTTTCCTTGCAAGAGAGAAAGAGAGAGGAGAACAGAATGGAGCTCCTGCCTCTTCAATAGCAGGTGGGACCTTATAATCCTATTTACCCATTTTCACGCTGTGATGTCATAGCTGGAGCCAGCCGTCCTCCCCATCTGCAGGGAACAACTGTTGGCGCATTGTGCGTCAAGGGCCAGGGCTGGCTCTCTCTGCCCCCCACCCCAGAATCCCATGATGTCACCCCCAACTTTGCAATCCTTCACACACACAAATGGCTGCTAGATTTGTCAGGAAAGGGGCAACGGTTAACTTTACTTTATTGTCATTGCACCTCGTACGACGAAATTAAATACCTTCTTCAGTGTACATGATGACTATGAAAATAAACACAAACACACCTCCTTCACATTCTATACATTGAATTGAAAACCCCTGCACTATACAGTAGAATTCAACAGAGTTCTCAGCCTATTTTTCCTTCTTTTTATTATCCTGTACCGTCTGCCAGATGGTAATAGTTCAAAAAAAGGGTGCCCAGGATGAGATGGATCTCTAAGGATGTTTTGAACTTTCTTAAGGCAGCGGGAGCTCTAAAGCTCTTCCAAGGAGGGGAGAGGGCAACCCAGGATCCTCTGGGCAATGACCTTCACCTTCTGGAGCGTCAAGTGCACTCCATGTCTGACAAAAAAGGAAAATCTATTCAGACCAGGAGAATCCCACGTGTGTTGCCCAAGCTGCCCCCTTTCTTAGCTGGGCACTGAGCCTGGCTCCAGAGGGAAGGAGGACAGCCATCAGTTCTCCCCACACCCCGCCTGCAGAAAGCCCAGATCCCAAGGCCATCCTGGTGGGATCAACCTAGATCCACCAGGGCCAGCCAAACCTGACTGAGAAAGGGAGGCCAAGTTGCTTCTGATGCCTTGGTGCCTTTGCAAATGGCCCTGCTGCCTTCCAGGGCGCTCACAGTTTCTCACTACGATGCATTTCTTCTTCTTCCTTCCCTTCAAGGCGACGGGACGTCTTGCTCTCCACCATCACGACAGAAGCAGATCAGAAATCTAGGGCTGTACGGTTTTTGTGGCAAGTTCAGTTCTTGCATTGAGTGGGAATTATTACCTCACTGCAGGATTTTATAACAGTGAACGAGAGAAAAAAACAGGTTTTCGGATTATGAAATTTAGCTAGAGCTTTAGAGTCTTAGGTTGTGTGGTTAAAGAACCTCTTTAGAAGCAACATGAATCCTGTATGCTCCTAAAAAAATTATTGTCCACTTTCTTGCCTTTCAGTTTATTCCAACATTATACGCTGTACGAATATCTTTTCCACACTCCCCGGGAAGAGCTTGTGATTGGAGATGAGGTAAGTAATTCATGGGGCTGGAAATGATTAAGTGGGATGTTTTAATGCATATTCTCTGGCATCTGTTTTCTATAGCTCAAAGCAACTTGATGTCAAAAATGCTCAAGGGTTAAAAGCATAGAAGAGCGGATAAAAGAATAAAAGGGAATATAGTAATATATATGCCTGTCTCCTTCGGAATTTGAAATTAACAACAATAAATGGTGCCATTGTTGCTTTGGCTGCTGGTTGTAGTGTTAAGAATGTATTTTCTGACAGTATTTGTGAGAGCAATACACACACACACACACTCTGTCGCTAGGTCTTGTTACCGTAGCTAAGGAGGAATTGAGCTAAGCAGTGCCCTTTGCCTTGACGGGGGGCACCCAACCCGAGGGACAAGGAAGGGGGTGCTCAGAGCAGTGGGGCAGGGGGGAAGACACACCGATGGCCATGCCCAAAGGGAGCCTCCTGCTGAGACCTTCCTAGCTTGAAGGCTCTTTCGTGCTCTCTGGGCTTGGTTGGGTTGGGGTTTTTTGCAGACGTTTCATTGCCCAACTAGATAACATCATCAGAGCCTCCCACAAGGAGAACACAGCAGGCGTTTTGCAAACCATTGCTGAACTTCTGCTTCTCTCCAACCATCTGCCCTTTACTGAATTTTCAATGTAGGATTTGGTGCTTTATTTTTGATCTTCGCAGAAAATCTGTGGTATGCATTAGCCCAGCGGATTGTTCACCGGGCCTGGGATTCTAAACCGGACTATGGGTCTTATTTCTGTGTAACTCTACACAAAAATTGTGCTGCATTACAACGATGGGACAGAAATGTTCTTAACTCAGCTGTGTGAAACTTTGCAATCTGATCAGCTGATCTAATGTATTCCTCCCTTTTGTGGGGTCGCAGTTTATGTATTCGGGGAGCTGAAGTGGAATTCAAGAATTCAGAAGGCAGCAAGATATCAGACCCAGGAATGACCCTCTGTCTCGCTTAGCCAATAGCTGCACAGATAGAAGCTTTCGTTATTGTCAGCCATGTTGGCAGGGGGAGGGGGTCCTAATTTATTGTAGTGACGGTGATGTATTATGGCCTGCCTTTTATAGAGCTGGGGGGGGGGAACACATTTAGAAATGCGGTGTTGAGGGTGATGGGGTCCCACAGTTCTTGGAAGGAAGCAAGGCGATTCTCGCTTTGAAACAAGTCTGAATAACATGGCGTGGTTGGCAAATGTAGTTTTATCCCTCTGGGCTTCCATCAGCAGGATGGAATAATGATCTGTGCTTTATGACCCAGCTGACTGGATGCGTGTTCGGTGACCCAGCTGCGGGACCCCTGGCTCAGCCCCTGCCGGAGGAATTTATGAGCCTCGCTAAGCTTGCCAGAGCCTTGTACTCTTGTGTTTGGACATGGTGTCGGTTCTGATCTTGCGCTCCGTCTCTCTCTCTCTCTCCCCCCATCACACACACACACACACACACACACACACACACGTATTATTAAATGTGCTCTGCCATAAAATTTATAGTCCTCCAACATCATCTGCTGGAGTTCAGTTTGCAAAACACAAACTATTTACATTAACGTAATGCTCTCCTCGGTGTTCACATACTTGGGCTGCTTCCAAAATGGGCTTCGTTTCCTTTGGACAGAGCGACTCATTCGTGATGGGGGGGGGGAAAGGGGGCCTTTTTGCCCCACTCTTCCTATGCAGCACCGAGGGGGCAGGATTGTTAAAGGAAAAGCTCATTTTAAAATTATGGAATTTGGTTTCATGTGAGGAATTTGCTGCTGGGACCCCCACCCCCACCACCCCCACCAAATGTTGCTTTCAGCAAGTTTCCTCCCACTCTGGCTCGGGTATAATTTTAATTCAGTTTTTCAAATGTCTGTTACTAGAATCTCACTTTGCTGAATTAAATAATCTCATTTTTAGAGCCAATTTTTAGAGTTTGGAAGAAGAATCTGCTTACAAAACCATTCTTTTTGGTTTTCTTTCTTTTTCCTTTTTAGAGAAACATAATAGTATTAGTAACAGAACCTACAAACAGAAATATAAATGCTGAATTCTTTTTTCCAATGTCTTACGAATGCTAATTCAAGCAATATGGTTTCAATTAACAGTGTTAAAAGTTCACCTACAGTTTAACATTAAAGAAAAGTGAAATAAAAGAGAAACATGCTTGGGATTTTGCTCCTTAGGCAAAACATCTCCAGAAAACTTGACAGGATTGCTCAAAAGTCCTTTTCTTGAACCCTCTGTTGAAAAAAGAATTATTCAGATGTTGATAAACAGTCATGTTTCTTTTTTCTTGTTGTGTCATAATCATTTGAGCTCACTTTGATCATGACACCATGATAAATGCCAAACTTTGAGGATGTAACCCAGAAAAAAACAGTTGTTTTTCTGCATCAATTCCTATCCTCACTGCGATCCATAAGCAGAAGGGAACTAGCCAACCCAGGTCACCCGTAGTTCACACAGAGATGCAACAGGCAACCTCTCCCAAAGGCAGATGAATTTGCTTCATCAGATCTGACAGCTTGAAGTCTCTGAGATGAAACAAAATAAGACGAAGAATTAAAACAGGAAAAACTCCAAGAAGTGATTGCATCTCAGCAGAGTGAAGAAAGCACAACGTGGGCACCAATCTTGGCATCTCCAAGAGAAACTAGACGATATTAGGGCAACCTGAATCTCGGCTCCAATCACAGAGGAAGGAGCAGTGGACTCTTCTGAAGTGGCTTCAAGAGCCAGTTGACAGAGTACCAAGTTAATTTTATTTTTATTTATTTATTTGCGATTTATAGCCCGCCCCCTCTCCCCACAGGGACTTGGGGCGGGTAACACACGAGCAAATATAAATCACACTATAACATACAGTATAAATATTAAAAGTTAAAATAATCAGGAAATAAAAACTATAATCAGGAAATAAAAACATACAGTATAAATATTAAAAGTTAAAATAATCAGGAAATAAAAACTATAACTAAAAGCCCACTAAAACCCAGGGACTGGACCGGGAAACCACTCAGGCTAAGCCAGCCTGGCAAAACAAAAAAGTTTTTAGCTTCTTGCGGAAGTGGGGAAGGTCAGCAGTTGTCCGAATATCCGTGGGGAGGTCGTTCCAAAGGGTGGGGCCCATCACAGAGAAGGCTCTTCCCCTGGGGGCCGCCCGCCGACACTGAGTGGCGGACGGCACCCGAAGAAGGCCCTCTCTGTGAGAGCGAGTCGATCTGCCGGGTGCAGGGAGCAAGAGCCGGTCGTGGAGGTTGAACAGTTAATTGATTTATAGTATTGAATGGCTGGTTAAAGAGACTCCCATGTACTGCAAAGAGTGGGCCATTATCCAAGGTATATATTACACACAGAGATGGATGTTTTTACAATACACACTTTTTACAATACACACTTACAGATGGATGTTTTTACAATCCTAATTCTTACTGCAAAAGTGGCAGCAATTTTTTTTCTTTTAAAAGATTCTCCAGGATTATATTTGTGAGTATATACGAGAATAAAACTTTTTAAGGTTATTAAACTATAGCTGTAATATTAATTTAAGGTAAAGGTTTTTAAAATGCACAGTTAACCACCATAAATAGAACTGCAGAATATACAAATGGTTTAATTTCTCTTAGGGAGCTAACTAAATATATGCTGGAAGAGGAGAGAGGTCATCTGCTTGCCTTTTTGGCTGTTTATTTTTAAATCATAGGCATTTGCTTTCCACTAAAGTGAGGTGACCACCAATTTGGCACCCAACTGACCACTAAATGACAACTGGCTGCAGATGCTCTGTAAGAGTAGGAAAACTATTTTAAATTTATTTTCATAGTGGAAACTAAATTTGCCAAAACAGCTTCAGTTTATGGAAAAGGAAGAACAGCTGTATTTGGTTTATAATAAATCTTTGACAAATCAGTAAAAGCAAATAGACAGCGCAACTGTAACCCATAAAAGTGGAAAATATTAAACAGCAGCAGTGAAGTTGTTAAACTTTCCCACAGATGCTGCTGGTAAAAGCCTTCACAAAACATATACTTGAAATGTTCAGGAGGAGATGACTCTGGCAGCAAAGGGGCATTGGAAAAAGATGGAATTACTTCTTATTAGAGAAATATCCCATTAATGTAACAGTTCCAGGTACGCGGACAAAGCTATCTCAAGCTGTTTCTTCCTCCTATTACTGAATGTTGGTGTGGAATAATTACTTGCTTTGCCAAAAAAAGAAAAAAAATATGACAGGGCATTGACACTGCAGACTTATTGAATTTGTATTGCGTGCCTCCAGGCCATATCGGGGGTTATTCAATTTTGCCTGAGGAGGACAACCTATTATGAGAGATGAGTCAAGAAGGCTTCTTGTCTGATTGCCCACCAAAACCATTATCGCAGCACTGAGAGGGCATCAACAGCGAGTGGACGGACAAGACAACGCTGATCTCGATTACCTAGGGACAAGATACAATTTACATTACCCGAAGCAATGGGACAGAGGGAAATCAGTCCAGGGAATTGGGCTACACATCTGAAGTGCAAGTATTAGGAATACCAGAGAAACTCAGCTAATTGCTTATACTGGATTGGCGACCTCTAGCCTTACAAGATATCAAGTGATTGGTTATATTGCCAAGGCTCGGAATTTTTACTGAAATGGAGGGAAGGGTTTCTTTAGCAAAAAAAGTCCCTCTCTCACATCTCATCATATGTTATATACTAAGAAAAAGCAATAAGCCAGGTTTCATTGAATCTTTCAATTTTGGGGAGTTAATCCATAATTTTATCATTAAAGCTATCACTGAATAAAAAATTATTGAACTGCTTTTAAAATCACATCTATAAATTTAGTTATAGATCACTAACTTATGGTATCAGACTAAATGTTACCGATAGCAGTAGTAGTTCCTAGCTAATTGGTCTTGTATTTGTAACTTTTTCAAAATCATCTTCAGAATAAGGTTAAGAGAAAAGCAGTTTTAAAATCATTTGTTTAATAACTAATTTCTACTTCAGGTTTGGTCTTTTTTTTTTACATTTATGTACTATCTCTCTATAGCCTGTTACAAATTAAATGGAAAAGATTAGTGCAAATTCTTGTTTCTGGTGGCATTTGGCTTCTGACATATAAGTAGAATTATAATTTTGCTGCCTCAGGATCTCCCAAATGATTTTCAGGTCTGATTGTCTTTCTTCCAAATGTTAAATGCTAGTCTTGGAATATCCTGCTGATGATTTTATCCAGCAATCCACCAAAGCATCTGCCTAAAGTGTTTCTAATTCTTACTATCCTTTCAAGCTATAATGTTGAACAGCTTTTACAGCTCTTGGCTCCATAGTCCTTTGGTTTTTACTGATGGGAAGTGTTAATATCACTCATGATACTATAAAGTAGGAGAAAGTACTCAGAAGGACTAGGTTTGCTGATATGAGATTCCCAGCAGAGGATTCTATATGCCAAAAATGTGTGTTTCATCTGTATCAACTCTAAAAACTGACAATTGCTACCTCTTTTTCACATGTAGATGAAGTAGAGAGAGGGGAACCTTCAAAAAGGACAAATTTGGCCATTATATTTCAGAGTTCACTTCTCAAATACCACAAAAGGTAAACAATGAACATTTATAAAACTGTAGAAAAATTATCCACTGCAATAATGATGAAGAAAAAGTGTAAAGTCTCCTTTGAGCCAAGCTCAAATCCCATCCCAAGGTACCCCAAGATTCTGTCTTAGGGCCAGTACTCTTCAATATCCTCATAAAGGATTTAGATGTGGTAATAGAAGGGGAACTCATTAAATCTGCAGACAAGATCAGACTGGAAGGAATAGCCAAAGCCCAAATGGATCTTGACAGACTTTAACATTGAACCCTATCTAACAAAATGAACTAGCTCAGGAACCCCACAGCCAGACTAACCCCACCCCGACATCTGCCTCACAGTGGCAGCCCAGCAGCCATGTTCAGCAGGAGACCACATGGCCGCTGGCCCACTTCTTCCGCTTGCTTGCAGCCACAACGGAGCAGGAGGCTGAGCAGTATGCTGGTGCCATAGCTGTGAAGCCAGGCAGGTGTCAGGGCATGGGTAGCCTGGCTGCAGGGGCCCTAAAGAAAGCCAATGTGGGGCATGTGGGGCAGCTCCATTCTGCCTCGTGGCAGCAGCACTAGCATACTACGTGGCCTCCTGACCCTAACCCCAACCCATACATGGGGGAGATAAAATAAGACACCCCTCAAAATAAACCCTAGTGCTTATTTTGGGTCCCAAAAGAAAATAAGGCCTGATCTTATTTTCAGGAAACCACAAGTAGCTGTATCTTTATTGTAGGTTTATTAGCAGAAACTTAAAAGGCTGAAAATATTTTCCTCCTCCTTTCCTTTTATTCTCTGGAAAACTAGGTAAGCTTTTGGCTAGAAGGTTGCTTCTGGAATGTCTCCCAAGACATCTTCCTTTCTGTGGTTGAGATACCTTTAATACATTTTTCCAGTTTGCAAATCTTCCTCTTGTCTCCCAGGTCATTTCCACACATCATCACAGTAACAAAAAGGTCTTGTAAAACTCTGTTATTCTATGAGATCCTGGAGGATTTATTCTACGAATAAACAATGCAATGTGCATTGTAAAATCATGACCCAAACAATGGGTCTTACATATTTGCATTCAATGTTGGGATGCAAGTACAGAAGACTGGGGTTTCTATTATGATCCTGGGTATATGCTTGTTTTATCACTTTTTCATCATTTGTACCAGATGCTTATAGTCCTCTGCTATGACATAGGTTGCTGCAAGACAAGCCTAATTCTTTTCAGATTGGAGATTTGAGTTTGAAACAATGCATTATTAACTTTGAGTTTGTGATTTGAGATTTGTGGGCAAAATTGATTTGATACAAACAGCTTCATGATTTGAGCAGAAAGTAGAAAAAAATTTCATCCATCAAGTCTAGTGGTAAAATATGAAAAACCTGGAAGCTGATGCTTTTGTGTGAAGGGATGGCTGCAAATGAAACCAAATGGAAAGATAAAATATTCCTTTAAGGAAGTGTTAACTGAATACATTGAACAATTTCACTACAATAATTGTTTTAAAATATTTCTCCTAATCTCTTTTAAGGCAGAGGCATCAGGTATGGGGAAAGATAGTCCAGAAGGGTACAAATAATCCATGACACAGAAAAGCACATGATGAGCCAAGGCAGAAAGAATTCATTCCAATTTTAGAATAAGAAATTTCACACAGGATTTAAAACTTCAGTTTTTCCCTGATGGACACTAAAAAAGGCCCAGTGACTTGGCTTTAGGGGAAGATGTTGCTGGAGTTTGTGAAATGCTTGGCCTGTCCTAGAAGGAAGTCCTTTGTCATTGCATTCAAAGGGTACTAAATTCATCATGTCATTGATGATTGTCCGTTTACTTGCCCCACCACCAGGTCAAAGGAGGTTGTAAGAACTGGGTGACAAGTTTGATCTGTTGCAAGCTGGGCAGAACACATTGGCAAGACAGTTTCCAAAACTTTATATGGATGGGGCTAAAGTGTGTTACGTTTGCAGCTATGGAACAATATTTCTTGTTAATTAGGTAATTAGCAAAGACAAGAGGAGCAGGCTGGCCCAAAAAGTATAATATCAAAAAAATAGCTATGCTACTGGAGTAGAGGATGTGAACTTAACTGATAAGAGCCATGGTTGCATAGTGGTTAGAATGCAGTATTGCAGGCTAACTGCCGACTGCCAGCAGTTCAATCGTGACTGGCTTAAAGTTAATTCAGCTTTCCATCCTTCCAAGGTCAGTAAAATGTGGACACAAATTGCTGGGGGCAATAAGCTGATTCTGTAAACTGCTTAGAGGGGGCTGTAAAGCATATAAGTCGAAGTGCTATTGCTATTGATAACTTCCTGTGGTGTGCAAAAGATCCATCATCTGATTTCATGGGGTGTTTCAGCTGATGTTTCAATTAAATGCTCATACATCCATAATATGCTTTTTATCCTATGATCTTGATGGGACTGCTACTTTGGTCAGGTTATACAGACCTTCTTAAGGTTATACAGACCTTCCAGCAGTAAATATGATATACAATTGTGAGGTTCCTTCTCTTTGGCAACTTGGCAGTCCTATTGCATCCTATAGTTTTTTAGCTATTTTCCAGAAGGATTGTTAGATTACTGTTGTCCATGTGCTTCTATGAAAAGATAAAGCTTGTGTTTTGTTGTGTTAAACCACGGGTGGGCAATCGGTGGCCTGTGGTCCACATATGGCCACTAGTACTGAAATATCTCATGTAGTTAGGAAATATTTCTGTAGTTTTCTCTACATTATAGTTCCATCCAAATTTTTGGGAAAAAATAAAATAGAAAATATTTTTGATCCACCTCTTTGAGTAATGTTGTCACAGCACTGGATGACTTCCTAAGGCCCATGGAAGATCAAAAGACTGAGTTGTCTCCCATGATTCCTCAAATATGGATTTTGTTTTTCATGGATCAATGCGGCAATCTTTGTTTCTTTCTTTTATCATGATGAAAATTTGAGGCATGGCTTTTGGGAGGAATAGTTTCTTATAACTTTATTCCTGCAAGAAGAAAGCATCAGATAAATATCCATTAGACCACATTACAAATGAATAAAGTTAAAAATAGAATGCTGTATGTGGCATAAACTGTTTAAATGTTGCCAAGATATCTAAGGAAATGCAATAGTATACTCTTAATTACTTAAGAATATGTGGGCTGGGCTCAGTTCCATAAACTTGGTAAGATGGACGAATCACAGTTGTTGAACAGGCTTATTAAATACAGATATGTTACTGTCAATTTTCTGAACTATGGAAAAATGCAATTTCAGAAGCAATTTTAAGTGTTCTTATATGACTTATGCCCCAATGGAATCTTGACAAACTACATCATTCATTTAGTTAGGAATTGTGTGTTTTAATTAGTTAGCACCAGAGGACCAATTTGGATTAAGACCTTTTGGGGGAATATATTTTATCTATTTTTTTATTTGTGTGTATTTATTTATTAAATTTATATGCTTTAAAATATTATTACTTGTGACCTAATATGTTTGTTCATTCTCTGGGAGTTTCCTTCCAGGGTATACAGCAGCTACAGAGAAGACCCCCAGGAAGATTTCTCCTTCCTGTGACCAGGTTCATATCTGAATTGGTTATTTACACAATAAAAGTAATAGACACGTTTATCATTTGCTTGGTTCATGTCACATTCATTTATAAATTATGCACATGGAATAAGCCTATATTATGTTGATTGTGCATTTCATCCTGTTGACTGTGGTTAGGTGCCTTGGAGAGGTTCACACAGAAGATAGATGAAAGTATAAAGGCACAAACAAGTGCCGCAGTGGAAGAATAGATTGTAAAGGTGATGGTGTTGGTGGAGGTGGCAAAATAGATTGTTTTAATTAGAGGATAATTTACCTTATTTTGTTTCTACTGGGATATTACTTTGGATCTTTTGCTTGAACCTGGAAAAAAATTGAAACTTTTTATTTTGATGCTTATAGGTTTTGATGCTTATAACAATTGTGTTGTAGAAATGGCTTGAAATGTCAAAAAAGGCAAAGCAAAATGTTGAGTTGTGATTTTTGTTTTGTATATTACTGCACTGAAAAATGTTGGAAGTCATTATTGTTTTCTTTCTTTCTTTCGGCACTCTTTTCATCTTTTTTCTTAGTTCTAACCCTAACCCTTTTTCCCTTTTGTATATTTATTTTGTAATACATTTTACTAAAATTCATAGGGAAAAAAGAAAGCAAACACTAAAGTGTACCATTGATCCCAAGAACACCAATAATCTCAAGAGTTTTTATATTACCAGAACCATGCAATTATATGTTCTATTAAAACTTGTATTTTGGGGTAAATGAGAGTTTGAAGTGTCCCCTTTAGAAGATTTCATCCTAATTTTTAGAATTGACTATGTTATTAAAACTCTGTAGAGAAGGGGTGTCAAACCCACATTGTCATGGCAGCATCACATGACGTATCAGGACTTTTTTCCCCTTTGCTAAACTGGTCATGTGCGTATCCAGTGCATGAAGTATCCGGCCTGTGGGCTGGGACTTTGACACCTCTGCTGTAGAGGGAAAAAACCCCTCCAATACAGTATACTAACTGAGGAAATGAAATGCGATCAGAGAGCTCTCAGTGAGTTTCAAATATGTATTCCTGCTCAACTGATAGTCCTGGTCAACTGTAGGGGGACTGTAGGCCAGTTACTATCTCTCAATGTAGCACACCATATAGATTTCTTGATGTGAAGATAAAACAAGAGACAAATTTTACCTCTGCATCCTTGAGCTTTTAGAGGAAAGGTGAGATATAAACATCACAACAAATAGTGTTAGGGAGAATATATAAATGCAAAATTAACTAAAAACAACATTCTTGAAAGTATGCTGCAAGTAATACCCCTTTATTTTCTTTGCCTGGCAGAATTATAAAGTTGCTATTCCACTCAGCTACTACTGGGTGAATTTTCTGTCATTGCATTGTCTCTCCAAGCTGCTTAATAACCTTCAAAAAAGCACCATCAAATATCAGGTCATCTGTTATTTGTCCAAGCTTTAAGATAACCAGGTTGATGAATGGATGTCAGTTGTTGTGGAGTGTGTCTTCCAGAGGTAAGTAGGACTTGGATTATTTGCCTCCTGCTTTTTCTGAACAATTTAATGCCGTTTTTTTAATACTAATTCTTGCAGGTCTTTTGACTAGGAGACAATTGCATTGATTTTTCTTTCTTTCTTTGGGCACTCTGTAGCTTTGGTGAATACCTCAAATGGACCAGTCCTACAGCAGCAGAATAATGAGAAGTCATAGAACATCTGATCTAAAGTTTTCAGTTTGCTCAGTATGTCTAAAGACTATTGGATGCTGCTTGCAATTTCTGTAGGAAATTATGCAAAGGTAGGAAGGAAACTACAATATGCCCGTAGTTAGAACCTTCTGTGTAAACCTATTGAAACATTTATGAGTTGAATCATGGAATGGATTCAGGTAAATGCTTGAGTTTGTCTACAATAAACCGCAGTTCTTTAAAATGTATTCTAAAACTCTTAACACAGAATATTGAATAAAATATAGACATTAATTTTGTCTGTCTCCAGATGAATCTTTCATTTGTCTCCTGACGCACTCTTCATTAAACACTGGCTTCATAAATGGAATAACTAATAAAAATGCTGGCATACTTCTTTTCCATTCATCATATCTTATTTTGCATACTGGTATAATAGCATTATGACAGCTTTGGTAGTCCAGCTGGCTGACTGTGAAATTATTCCTTATTGGTAAATTTGGATTCTTACAGTAACATTTTGCTCTGATGCTATGAATATTTTCTTGAGATTATTAGATCAACTCTTCAGCAATGTGATTGTCTTTTATTTTCAACTGTACTTTTTCTGACATAGACTTTTTTTTGACAAAGACAAAAGCAGAAAGAACAAAACAAAAAGATAATTATGATGAAAATACATTGTCAAAGAAAAGAAGGAAGCACATAGAAAATGCTTTTTTAAAAAGAAAATATCAGAAAGGGAAAATATTATGATATATCATTATCAGTAAATAGTTACAATCTACAATCTATATATAAGTAAAATACCACTCACACATCATCACAAAATCTCCAGCACCGTGAAGCCTAGAAACTTGAAATTTGGCATGTATGTTCCTCTTGGCTTCTAGGTGCTCGCTAAGAAAGGATTTTTTGAAATGACCATCAGAAC
>JAOYMU010000302.1:18159860-18176346 GCA_025802295.1 Psammodynastes pulverulentus | reverse complement strand
GCCCTCAATATCTCATCCCTCGTGGATCTCCTAAGAAATTTAACATGAACTTCTCTTGGTATATTATTTATCCTAGCGTAAGTTGAATTAATTCTATAAACCAGGTCAATATCCCACCAAACTTGATCTTTCTCTCTTTTAAGGTATTCTGCTAATATAATACTCATAAGGTTTTTAAGATCTTCGTTTTCTGACTCTGGTATGTTCTGAAACCTAAGAAAAAAGGACATTCTTTCAAATTCAATTTTGGTCATATTAGCTCCCAGTTCTGACCCCTCCCTCCAGACCTCTCGAACCCCCTCCCCCAACTCAGCCGTTTCCTTCTCCAGCTTTTCGAGGCAGCCCATCAGCGAAACAAAAGACAGACGAAACCAGGTTCCATCTGTGCTCCTTGAAGTCGGAAGTGACGTCCAATCCAAGTTCAACCACTTTCATATGTGTTCCATATTGCAACATATCATACAGAAGGGATAGAGCTTGTATTACATGAGCTGCTTTCATCATGTATTATTCATTGACATTACTCTATTCTGATTCAACAGTAACTACAAACACCATCTTTAGTGATTATGCAGCCAATCTTCTTTACCTATCGCTGCTGTCCACTGCCCAAAGGTCTTCAAAAGCAGCTCATTCTGATACTAACAATATTGGGAAGTTTGAATTCAGAAAAAATAGAACGATAGAGAGAAGAACAAAAGAGGACTAGTTGCTAAATCCAACAAAGAGACATTGAAAGAATAGGAATATATTATTTGGTTGGTCACGCTGTCAGCCATATGTTTAGACTGGATTATTATCATTAATATTAAATTTATATGACTGCCCATTTATGGATGCCTCTGAATGGTTCAGTTTAACTTAAGATGTCATAGAAGATTATGCAAGAAAAACAAATGTATGTTATGCCACCCACCATCATCAAATTTCTGGTTAATAATTACATTGTGATTTTTCTGCCTGGAAAATATAAATCAGTGACCATCTCTTAATTAAACAAGACAAGAGCCAAATTTCTAAACTTTGCATCATGTACCATGCATCACATCTGAGCCATCAAGTGTTAGGTGTATTTGATAATATCCCTCCAATCTTCATTGCAGAATTTCTGAGATCTGGACTCTCCATCCTTCAGTTCTTCTTTTCTCCTACTTCACTGCCTTACAATGCTTTCATTCTCCTATAGTTTCACCTCAGTTTTCCTCTCTTTCTTCCCAAGCACCATGCACCCTGATACTGCTTTCTGTTTGTTTTATTCTTTCTGTTCTTTCCAAGTGGTCTCACCTACTCTCTGCCTTCTTCTAGTTCCCCAAACATATGCATACACTTCAAAAAGCTTTTAAAAGCAGTCCTGAATCACTTCTTAAATCTCTTTTAATATGACTCCAGCATTCCATTGCAAAGTCTGCATCGCCCTTGACTAGCTGAATTTCTTTTGTCTCAAAGCAAATTGGAAAGTATAGGATTTATCACATTTATTGGTAGATTGTGAAGAGAAGCTAAGATTCCCTCATTCATAATTATGGCACAAAAAATATCCAAGTTTTCTAAATAGGGATAAGCTTTCACCTGTTCAAAATAGAAAATCACCCTGATAGGATTTGCCACAACCATTATAAAGAAACTTACTGCAGTAATTCTGTAAGGATTATGACTTCCTGAGCCATTATTGCTACCAGAATATAAATACTACGGGAAGAAGTGAGGCATTGACTTTATTGTGAATTGTGTTTTGTTCCCCCCCCCCTACAATTAAAAATATTGTCAGTCAGCATTTTCTATTTCTGCTGCACATTTGTATGTCTCAAAACACTTGGAACAGAGGTCATCCAATGAAGATGACAGAAGGAAATTTAGAACAGACAAAATAAAGCAATGCTTGACACAGCACATAATCTGTTGAATTTATTAAGACAAAATTGAGGGAATGGTGATTAGCAGAGATATGTTTAAACAAGATTCATGGAAGCCAAGTCTGTCAAGGGCTGTTAGTCTTGACCTTCAGTGTTTATTTGTGTTAACTCTTGCTGTATCATATCAAACATACAACCCATCTCAGTTATGATCATAACTCTGGGCATCTTACAAAATATAATAATTAGGATTTAAAAATCAAGGAATAACAGTTAACAATAGAATTATGAAATTGTGTCTGGGATAATAATGCATGATTTACCAACATGGTATAGAACATGTATCAAAGAGCCAGTTTACAAACTACTCTCTTCTAGGATTTATTTTAAAAAATACATCTTCAAAGATTTATTGAAACATAGCATATTTGGTGGCAGGGGAATAGTAATTAGAAATGAGTATGTCTCCATTTCCTTCCAGCAAGCACTCCAGAGGCATTTTGGTTGGTCACTGGAAGGAATAAAATTCTGGATGAATATGGGCTTTGATCTGCTCCAGCAAGCCAGTCACATATAGTATATGCCAAGTCATCAAGTCATTGTTTATGTACAGGATTTGCCACATGGAATATGTATTTATGTGCCTTTAAAATCATGGATAAATTGTTTCTGTACATGCATGTTTATGTGTCCATATAAGACATGTATACTATTTCAAATACATTATTTATTTCTATATTGAATCTTTTAAAATCCCTATTATTGTTTCAATTAAAAAAAAAGCTACTGCATGAGACTAAATTACCAGGAAAATCAATTACCAATAAACCGATGGCAAATTTGTATTACAAATTTAAATAATGAAATGCTCATATATAAGCTTTAGCTTATTCCTTGAAAAGATTTGACAGGGCATTTTAACTTGTATTTTTCTCATGTGTGATTAATTTGCATTATACAAACAACTAAAAAATGAAAGGGAAGTTCCTAGCCCACAGTTCCCTTTTCATATTGTACCATGTCAGCTAGCAGATAAACCATGCAAATGTGGTTTGCAGAAAATTCAACATCTCTATTATAGATGAAAAGTAAACAAAAGCAGATGAAGGATTAATGCAATTCCAAATTTAAGCTATTGCTCTCAGTGACTTATAATAAAGTGGTGTTGCATACGGTGGCATGTTTTCGAATGACATTTCAATTGTACAAGCAATTTGCATTCTATCTGACATTAAATAACATTATCACCATTATGAATTCAGGCAGCATGCTCATCTCTACAGCATAAAGATATGAACTACGAGGCACATCTTAATGAAGGGAGTAAGTTTTCCTGTCAATCTGCTATGTGAGACAAGGCTGTGCAGAGGCTAAACCTCCCATAACATTATTGTGAGTTGCCCACTTCTGACATAGTACAAATCTTCAGCTAAAGCATTCCTCTTATTAAATAAAGATCTATAACTGAACACATGTATCTGTAATATCACGACAATCCAAAGAAAATTAAAAGACAGATTATGTCCAGGATATTACATGCACCACCACAGAGCACTGATAGAATCTGGTATGATCCTGTTGCTAAGATACCTGGCTAATGCCACAGAAACAAGCCCCTTTTACTAATCTAGTAGAATCCATGCATGCTTCCACATATTTTGGCAGGAGAAAGCAGAAGTCCACTGACAATGGTTTGGGAAATTGGGATATTACTAGCCAGTGCTCCTGAATTTATACATTTTTTATCTCTTTCTGATAAGCTTCAAGAATCTTAGCGAAAATAAGAATTGTAACACTCTGTTAATGGCATTTCGGCACTTTATACCATTTAAAACAAGTAAGATTACTTTTGATCCTCCTGCATAGTCAATAAAAGTTGCTTAAAAAGGTAATTATTTAAGTGCTTTTGGTTGCAAAATTGCTATGCTCCCAAATATGATTCCCCTTAATCTTTGTGATTTATAATGTGATATGCACATAAATGACTAACTGCATATTTCTGTCTCTATTGCTTTATCCATGAAACACATAATGCACACAGTTCTTTGGGTGCATACAGAATAAAGGAGAGACATAATAAAGTGGGATACTTTTACCAGAATTAAAGGTCTATGCAAGTTAAAAGCTTCTTTAAGGGATTTAAGCCAGGGGAAAGCTCACTGACCTATACATTTAAAAATTAAAAATGGACTCTGGAGAGGCGAGATAGATATAAAATATGCTTCTGTATTCTTTGATATAATATACAGTTTGATTATAAAATGTATCTAAGTGCATATGATTACTGGATAAATTGTGCTTTAAAAACAAACTATTGGAAAAAACTGAACGTGCACACACAAACACAAACACAACTTCTTTGAGAGAGAGAGAGAGAGAGAGGGAAAAAGAAACTGTAATGAACTCCTGGTCTTTACTGTAATTTGACCTGATAAGCATCTAGTACTACCGTCAAGCACAACATACGATAATAACTTTTGCAGATGTCTTTTCCTGTCAAAATTTATTTGCTAAAATGTCAAAAGATATGATAAAAAGATAAAAAAGGCTAGTTGGGAAAAATAAGAGTTCAAGTCTTCATCCACCACTCTAAATTGAGGACCACAAAAGAAGAAGAATACAATATAATACAAACAAGGAAGTATCTGCGGAAATAGATAATCCATAATACTCCTTTAAAGTAGCTTTTAATTTACACAGACCAAGCCTTGCATCCCTTTCAGTCATACAAATCTGAAACGCATTGATTGTTATAAGAAATATAACAAGTTTTGAAGGATTGATACTTTATTCTTCATTTTACAGCTTTGTAAGGTCATCGTGTGATGTTTAGCTAGCAGTATACTGCAGAAGAATGATGGGAGGACAGATTCTGAATGTCATTTTCAGTATTGTAGAAGTCATGATACTGTTCCATTTATTATTTTTGCAAATACATGCAGTGTAAGAAAGAACGGAGGCTACATTACACATACAGAATGTGTGTTTTATTCTGAAGTTTTTATTTTTACCTCTTCTAACATTTTTCAGAGTAAAAAACTATTTCTAATTAACTATTTCAGGCCACTATACAAGGGTATTATGAAACAGGAGATTGTTCGTGACATAGAAGAGATAAATCAATAACAGGTGCAGGTATCTCAGAAAACTGTTACTTCAACTTAAATTGTCCCTGTAAGAAGGACAGAAAATGTTTCACTTTCTTTTTGTTTTTTCCAATTCTCGCTGGAATCCAAGTCAGAAGAGAAAATGGATGTTTGCTTAAAATAAAGTGTCTGTGCTATCTATGTGAACCTGACTGTAATGGCAAAGGATGGGCCAGATCAATATCTATCTTCTTCATTCTTGAAGTAATAACTTTCAATAGGAAAATCTATTTACTTTTACTTACCTTTATTTTATTTCATTTTGCTTTAAAGAACTTCATTCCAGAGGGAGAGTTTAGATTGCAAACAGCAGTTAACAAACTGATGATTTAACTAAGGACTGTAGGCGATTAGGTAGGTTGCTACATCATTCCCAATAGATATTGGTTAAGAGTAAGACCAAACATGTTGGCTTGGAAATTTTATTATATAAATGGTGGGTGTATAAAGCTATTTACGGTGTGTGACCAAGCTCCATAGCACATGCTAGAAAGGTTAATCAAAACCCAAATGGTCTGACCCTTATTTGCAATATACACAGAATCACTCCCTTTCCTTTAAGAGTCACTGAGAAACTGTGGGAAGAAAATATTCATTTCATATAGCTTCCCATTTTATTACAAGATTATGGGAAAATATTGTGTTTAATTTCTAGCTGTTGCTGTGAATATTTTTTTAAATCTAGTTTCTTTTTAAATTGCCAATTGTAATTAAAAAACTCTAGCTTCACTTTGAATAACTGACAACTTACTTCAGGAATAACTAGCTTTGATATTAGAAATGCCAATTGCAATTCCAAGCAAATTTATTCACAACAGATAAACTGTATAAAGATAAATTTAGTTTATTCCTACTAAAGATGATTGGAAACTACATCTTGCACAAAAAATGCTTTTAATTTGAGAAATATACCTATTTTCTAGTATAAAGTTTTAAAAATTAGCTATGATTATATAATTTCAATGTTCAACCAACCATTAGAATTAGAATCTTATGTAATGACTTGAATTTGTTTATAGATCCCACGAAAATATAAGCAACGTGTTAAAAGAGCATTCTGGCTAAATCCTCTGATATAAAATATTCTAAGACATTAGAGATTATTTTTAATCTAATATTATCTTGTTTCCTAATTATGTGACTAAAATTAATTGTAGATTATGCAGTTTTGTATTGTGTGCAATGTAAATTCCATTAGCAATGTAATAACAATAACATATTTTTAAAACGCCCACTGTATTTTTTTCTTAGCTGAGAGAATAATTTCATTTTCCCCTTAATTTTACTCTTCATTAATTTGTAAAAAAAAAAATAGTTGACTGTTTATATGTATTCATATGTATGAAACTAAAACTTTTAAAATCAGTTTAAAAATTATTTCTGGTTACAACAAGGAAAAAAAATATTTTTGCATAATTTATTCAGTTAGCAATCTTATTATGGAAGGCTAGTACATAAAAATTCTATCCAGTTTCTTGCTCAAAAAGTATACTATATATCCTATAGATATTATCTTTCAAGTCCAGATATAAAACAGTTTCAGAGTATGTCAATTGCTCACCAAAAATAAGATAAGGTGAGGCCTCACTAACATTGTTTTCCTTTCCTTATAAATTTTACTAAGAATGGTTAATTCATCTTAATTGAGGAGGTGTAATAAAACCCATAATCTAGACTGCTGTTGTTTATAGAAATCTCAGAACACTAGTGCAGTGTATTTGTAACTAAGGAAGAGATCATCAACATTAAGACCCTGCTTAGATAATCCCCTAGATGAGGGGGGGGGGAAATTAGAGACACCATTCTCCTTAGAATTTGAGACTGAGAGGAAGCCCATATTAATATAGCCTAGAAAGATAATTACTTCAAAAGAAAATATGAATGCTGAAGCTAAATTATATTTCATTAATACTGATAGGCACATCATTATTAGAAAAGTTTTTTTATGCACAATCACAAATGAATAAATAATTGTTCAGGTCTACAGTAAGCAATTTACACAGGAGTTTCCAACTTTCATTTCAGGATGAAATGATGAAATATACAGCCAGAAACAAATGAATTCTATGGATATTCTCAGTATACAAAAGATGAATGAAGCTGAAGGAAAGCCCCAATAAATCTTGAGAAAAGCCATTGGCAATTTTAGGGGAAAAAATAAAAATAGTTTCACTTGTTAAATGGCACCACGGGATTAGGGGGAAATATTCAGGGTTTTAGAAGACTGTAATATTTTGGGTTTTGAAGGCACAGTAATTTTATGTATTGGATTTTCATCTGCAGCAAATTTTATTATGAGTTTTCATCCACCATTTTATTTTTTTATATTGAACTGGAAGATAAAATAACTGAAGAAAAGGAAATAATTAAGGTGCTCGCAAGAAGATCACAATATGTAATCAGTGTTTCTGAGCTTAATATGCCCAAGTAAAGGATTAGTCCTCTATAAGGAAGGAGACATATTAAAGCAAAACACACATGAAATACCTAGTGGGGTAAGCACTGAGTTAGAGGCTTTAGAAGTAATTATGCTATATATATAAATCAAAGCTCAACTTTAAAGCAACTAAGTGCTATTAATTATCCCTTACCTAACACAGCTCTTAAAATGTCAAATTAAAACGGGGGCTATTGATAATTGTATAAGTTAT
Organism: Psammodynastes pulverulentus; assembly: GCA_025802295.1. Classification (NCBI taxonomy): domain Eukaryota; kingdom Metazoa; phylum Chordata; class Lepidosauria; order Squamata; family Psammodynastidae; genus Psammodynastes; species Psammodynastes pulverulentus. The sequence goes on along the minus strand of JAOYMU010000302.1, from coordinate 18,168,696 downwards.
GACAAAGCAAGATGCCTCTAGCAACAACAGGAGACAGCATGAAAAAGCAGCAAAACATACTTCTCTTTGATATTATTCTGAACCATTCAAATACAAAACAGATAAGAATATTGATGACAGTACAGCCAGCATAATTTATTGTAGATTATAGATTTTGACTATTTTAAATTGTGCTAATTTAAAGAGGGAAGAAGCTTTTGTTTTCCTAATTCAGCATGTACTTTGTGTCCAAGATATAGAACATATTCATAGCCCCGATATTATTTTGGAACAAGCTGTGTGGTCCTGAAACTAGTTCTTCTAATATTTTTTCTTCAATGTGCAGAAAATACTGGTTTGCTATAGTGTATCAGCATGGCCATGGTGCAAAATGGACTAAGCTGAGGAGCAGCATTTAGATTGTGATCACTTACTGAATCTCTTGAATGAGTAGAAATTCGTCCCTTCTGCCATGTTTTGATTCTGGATAGGTCTGTGCAAAGGCCACTTTCCAAATACATACATCTGATAATGTGAAAACCAAATGTCATAACAAAATTAGCAAGATGACAATGTATGGCTAAGACCTTCATTTCTTTCTTCTGAATTCTAGGAGCATTTTGAAAAGCCTATCTACATTCTTCTGTTTACAGGGGTCATCAAAATGATTTAGAACATGTAGAGGAAGATAAGATGGTACACCTATACCAATTTTTCTTGCAAAAGCTTCCTGGATCAGCTAATTACCCTTACTTCAATATGAGGAAATGTGCACTGTCTTCCATTGTCGCTGAGGTGCCATTTTGTCCTTCACTGATCCTTTTATCACACTTTCACCATGTTTCCATGGCTACTCTACTCTAACTAATTAGAAGGTTAACCCTATCTGGTTGCTACCTATATTATTTCATTACTATCAGAAAAATATAGGTTAGATTAAATTAATTGAAATTAACAAAATACGAATCTCTTCTGATTTCTACCAGCAGATGTTTGTTGTTGTATATGTAGTTGCCAAACAACAAGGTCATTGAAATAATAATATTTTAGACTGTTCTAATTATTTCACAGTTTGGGTTATACATATTTTTAATTAGCAAAATAGAACTCGGCAAAAGGAAACTTTGGTGATTTTATTTATTTGTGGGATTTATATCCTACTTTTGCACAAACATATGGTGTTCAAAGAAACTTTAAAATATTTTTTCAGCAATAATTAAAATAGAACTCAAAATATATTTTATATATATAAAAAGCACTATAAAATAAACAGATCCTAAATTTCAGTCAGCCAAAACTTATTATTGTAGAAAATAGGTACAATTAGTTGTATTTTATTTTATTTTGTAAGCAGAAAGATTCTAAACACTGGATCTAAATTTACTACTATACTTAGTATTATATATACTACTATACTGCTATACTACTGTCATGTGCCTTAAGTGAGACATTTGCTGCATAGAGACAAATATAAATCCACACACATACACACACGCACACACTGTAAAGATGTAATACAATATTGCTATAGTTCATATGAAGTATTTGGCAGTTGTGCTTCCTATAGGTATATATTGACTCTTACACAGATATTTATTATTGGAAATTTATTAAATTAACAGGGTTTACATCGTCACATATGTACCTCTGGTTTCTAGCATTTGATAATCTATAACCTGCATAACTCACTAAAATTAAATTGCAAGTAATAAATTCCATTTTCCTTTGTTCCTTTCTCTTTTAGATCTGTAAGTTAATTAAAGGCTGTCAACTACTTTGAATAGCATAATTATACTAAATGAGTAGCAAATTCAACATATATCCTTTTTGCTGCAGTTCCTAGATCCAGGTGACAATAAATTAACTTGGCCATGTCCAGGCTAGTTAAGTTTTGTAACTTCTCAGAATTGTGAGTATTCTTCCACTTTTATCTGGGATGTCTTCATAATGATAGAGAAAACTAAGGAACAAACAGATTTCAGTCTAATTGCAAATTGTGGATGTCATCCATTTTCCAAATTTCAATTTAAACTCATATCTACATTTATTCTTTCATTGCCTTCTAAAAGCAAAAAGAAACTATGAGAAGCTAGTAAATTTGCCACAAAAAAAGGGAAATTAGTAAAGCGATCGTATTTTATCTGTATCTTTTATGTAAGTTGCAGAATTTTATATTTAATACAAAGTTTCTTCCATGCATATCTGCAATTTTATTATCTTGATGAGCAACAAGAAGAGTCAGTCTGGCTCACAAACATAAAAAAAATTAGGCTTATCATACAGAATGAAACTCTGATGATCCTTTCTGTTCCAAATTTTGCCAATGTGTGCTCCACAAAATAGCAGATTGGTTGCTGTACTGCTACATTCCAAGTCATGTCTTCAGTCTGGTGCAGAGAGATGAAAGAATAACGAATCCAGCATGTGACTGAAATTATTTGCTGACAAAACACCAAAGAGGCAAAAGATAAACTTTTAAAAATGAAAGAGGGCTACTATAATCCAAAGAGCAACAAGAGAGTTTGTGATCTGTACATTGTGTGGCAACTGGTGATAGCTTCTCTTGGATCAGTAGGGAAGCTCATATCATTAAACAGGAATAGCAGACAGTGAGACAACCAAGGAAAAGAAAAGGTATGTAGTATAAAACAAACATTTATTCATTTTGACAGAAACCGTCAATAAACTAGTTTTAACTGACTCAAAACTCAAGAGCAAAAAAGAGTCAGTCTTTTCTCCAGGTGTTTTGGCTTAAAACTTTCACAATCCCCTACTATTAGCAATATTAGCTAAGGTACAGTACTTTAGAGTGTGTCCTGATTTGGAAAAAACTGTCTACAACATAAGGCAATGTAATAAACCCAATCTTCACACATCCCTCTCTCATTTTAACACAGCACACAAAAATCCTCAAAGGATTATCAAATGTGATCTCACTGGACATGTTCTTAAAAATTTGGTGCGTATTGATGAATCACAGGTGCAAAACCGGAATCAGGCATTTTGGACAGAAGAAAGAACACATGATTCATTTCAATTTTATGCTTCTCTCACAGTACATGGCTGACAATTTCCTTTTTCTGTAAGGTAGAAGCAAAAATACCATAAATATATGGGCAGATTTCCTATGGTCTGTTGAACACACAGTAATTTTGAATATGATCCACATAAGATCTTGAATTAACTGCAAAAACAGTTAATTAGGATGTACCTATGTAAGCACTGCTTTTTGGTTTTGTACTTTTAATATCATAATGTGTTGCATAATTTACTATTTATTGCTTTTGTAAGATGCTTAGATTTGTTTTTTATTGAAGTGTCATTAAAGCACTTGACAAAATAATAATCAAATGTAGCACAATACCAGCTTTTTGAAAATCATTTATGTTACAGCATGGAAAACGTTTAAGCTTTGTAAAAGCTTCGATAAATACTTATACATCTTCTAAAATATCAGTTTCTGAATTAGAGAAATTAGTGTTTCATTTATTTCATTAGACTCTAGACAGGATTTTGAGGGGAGCTGCAGAAACAAGTCCTCTCCCCACTTTCTGTTTCTTTTCTTATTTTTCTGACTGACTTATAGTAATGATATACAACATCATAATTCATCAGAAATGATTTTCCCCTCCCTGTGTCACCAAAAAGGATATTCGGCAAATATTTATCATTGTTCTCTCTGGAATCAAAAAGTGATTTATGTTCCTCATATGAATCGAGATACTGAGAGGTACACAGGAGGTAGGCAGGAGGTAGGAATATAAATTTTAGACTATAATAATTGCCAGGTGAGAATCATTATTTAAAATTAAGTATGATTATTCAAAACAGCATCAAACCTTTCACTCCTTTCTTAAACTGTCAATAAAAATGGACATGTTGGCTGATTTGTTTATTCTTCCACCCACCTCCAAAGTTTAATCCATTGTCTTTACCAGCTATAGGTTTCAGAAAAATTGCAATTGCTAGACACTTGTCTTGGAAAAACAACATGTTCAAGAAATGATGACAAAAAAAATTGGGAGACCATCTGCTTTCTTTTCTCATGTTAAAAAAATCCCTGAATATGCCATCAGATATGCACCTCATTCAAAAGGGTTTTACGCATGCATTTTAATCAGGATTATATTTCAATTCATAAGTGCCTTGAAAATGTGTCATTTTTCTATCTTTTGCTGGGGCAACTATTTTTCCATATGTAAGCCATCATTCTTAATGCAAGGGAAAAGAAACTTTGCAATAAGAGTATGGTTTGCATAACTTGGGAATGTTTTTCTAGATTAGCTCTTTAGTCTAATAAATAAGAAAGGTAACAAAACCACCCTTGGTTAATAAGAGATTGTCCTCATCAGAAGAGTGTACATTCTTTGCAATTATCTGAAACTTTTCTTCAGTAAAATTACCATCTGAAATAAAAACTATGACATGGAAATGCTTAAAGACTACACACAATAGGATACTCTGGGTGTATTAGGGCAACATGTTTGTTGAACTGCAACAACCTTAGCTTTTAAAATGATTCTACAATGCGATGGTAACAGATACTACAACAACTCTACAAGCCACGTGTCATTTTCATTCCTATCTATTCAAAGCAAGAATTCTGCATTTTTGGTGATGAATGTATATATTTGAATTTATTCAGTAAAAATGATAACCTTCCATATATTACTAACTTGATTCTGAAACAATATAATTCTATCATTTTAAGACTGTTAAAATGGCCTAACCATTTCCATACTGAAAAGAAATAACCGAGATTAAGTTTTAATGAGCCAAATAGTGCACTTGGCTTAGAAATGGAATCTGATTTTAAAAAGTGATGATTTGATGTCTGAGACTAACTCAAATTGATTTTTTTTTACATATAATTTTACTTATAATTAATTAGCATTATTACTCTTGGCTATGGCTGTGCACATTCTTTTAAACAAGGCACACAAAAACCTATTTTGAAGAATTTTCACTTTTTTGTTCCCCATTTGTGTTTTTAATCATTTGTTCTTTGTGTCATTTTGAAAATTTGGTAATAAAACATTGGACATCATTGGGAACTTCAATCCAAGTTTTTGGATCACCTGCACCTTTGATCTCAAGTTTTATTTTGTGCCTCTTATAGTTATAGACCATTATGGATGTCCATTACACAAATGTTGCATACCATAGCACTCAAATGAATGCATCCCCCGTTCTACTTCTCACACTAAAATAAAAAGGAATATCTTATTGACGAGAGAAATGTATATCATATTTCTAGATACGAAAGAAACCAACAGTATGTCCTATTTTCACAGCATTTGCTATCCTATATCTTGAGCCCTGCTCCCTAAACAATAAATTTGTACACTGTTCTTTCATACTTGAGAAAGTTATTTTGCCTCTTTTGAAATAAAAGCACAAGTTGGATTATGATATGATTGAGGAAGCATTGGCCATGGGATAGAAACACATTATCTTTGCCTTATTTGCGACATGATGTTTGAGCACAAAGATTTTGCAGGGATTCATAAGCACCAGATATCACTGAGAAAGCTATGAGCATAGACAATATTCAAGTAAAGAGCATACAACCTACATGATTTTATGTCACATTCCCACCACATTTAACTTACAAAAAATCTGCTTTGAGGTTTTTTTAATTTAATTGATTGCTACAAGTTATAGTAAATACTATGCATATACATAGTGTAGTACAATGCTATAAATTATTATTATTATTATTAATTGGATTTATATCCCGCCCCCTCTCCCGAAGGACTCGGGGCGGGTAACAACACAATAAAAACATTTAAAAATATACAAATATACGGTAAAAGCCCACTAAAACATCCAATTATAAATGATAGGTATATGTTATGAACTAAGAAAAGTTAATATCAAGTCGAGTAATTTTAAAATTTCTAAATATTTCCTAAAATATTTGGTGACTACACCACTATCTCAAATTAAAATTGGTATAACAATCATTTTTACTTCATAATCATTCAACGTTTTTAACTTTGTAATTCACAGCATTTTGTTATTTTCTCCCGTTGTAACTCAACTATTTATAGCAATTGCATTATCTTTAACCACACCTTCTTCTCAATCATAGCAACATCTGATATATTTTGTTCTAATCACCTAACAATTTTAATTTTGAAATCCCACTACATTTTAACTTTGTTATTTTAGAAAACGTTTTCAGTCACATGCGATTTTTGCAAACACTTAGTCTGTATTTTCTGCATAAATTCTAATGGACAATTTTTGCAACCTGTGTTATTATTACTATTATGCAACAACATTAGTTAAGTATTCTTATAAATTATCGATGATAATAATAATTAATTAAACTTGTATGATTCATGATTCCCAATGATTCTGGTCATTTATAACAAAGAAACAAAAAATTACAGTAACACCAATAAAGTACCATAAATAAAATATGGTAAGCCTGGATGGATAAATTATCTAGTAACTGATAATAAGAGAAAATTAAGGAAATTAAATATGATATAATTAAAAAGTGCCACAAATTACTTTTCTCAACATTTTCAGTTAATTCTCAGTTTGTTTAAACGATTTATGGATAACAGGTAAACAATGTAACTTTTGAAATGTAACGCAATAAAACAGAATCGGTTTAAATACATTGGCCCAGATTTCAAGTAAGTACAAGTTTTATTCCGAAACTTCATTATGTTTATTTTTAATTTAAAGATTCATCAAGTGAAGTATGGTAAGCTATAAAAAGATTATCATTTTATTCACAGGGCACAAACGTTATCACAATTTTTAATTTTCAAAGGTTCATGCTGGCAATTTTTCATCTGCATGTCTAACAACTGAATTAAAAAAAACACTTCAGAGCATCACTGACTATCAGCAATTATATTAGCATCCATCTCTTACAAGAGCCACTCAGTTCCTCTCTTGAAGGGGCTTAAAACTTCAAGAAAATGTTTTGTTTAGCATTCAATTCCTTGAAAAATTGTTTGCATGTGTATATTATATGATACAATCCTATTCATGTCTTTGAGCCTGTTACTCTTTACACCTTGTAAGTGTGTATAGGCCTCCAGGGCTACAAACATTTTCAAATTCTGTGTAAATCTGCCAGCAAGTTACAATAATTAATCTATGTTTAAACGTGAAAGTAATTGCTTGTCCAAAAATGAGTAAGTAGTTTACTGTATTTCTCTGTAATTTACAAATGTTGAAAGAATACAAGTGATATGCAGGTTCTGCCAACAATATGAAATATTTTGGGAACTTGGTTGACAGTTGGCTTTTGAATTTAAATATCTGCAGCTCAGGTATAGGATGAGGGTAAAAGTTCATTCTCCAGGCTTGGGAGGTTGGTTTCCAACATTTCATTACCAGGCTAGGTAACATCTTCAGCTCAGTTTAGGGGATGTCAGTGTCCTGTTTATAAGGGCTTTGGGCATAGATGTGTCAAGTGAAGGTCTTGTGACAAGTCTTGTGATGAGTCATCTGGGAGTCATCTGGGAGTCTTGTGATGAGTTTTGTGACAAGATAATTACCTCAGGTCAGGGTAGTTTGGAGGTGAACTGCTGGTGTGTGTGAGTGGGGGAGGAATTGCCTGAGTTGGCTGAAGGTCGGTGCTGTCTCTAGTTGGTTATGCAGTTGATTGGGATTCTGAGGGGTTCATAAGCTGGTTGTAGATCACTGTGTCTGTTGATGGAATTGCTCGTGGAATTCCAGGCTTTGATGAACTCATGAACATGGCGGGTGGTGGTGTGGCCAATGATTTTTGTGTTTCTCCAGTCGAACTGGTGTTGCTTCATGTCAGTGTGGGTAGAGATTAAGGATTTGGGATCATGGCATTTGACTGCCAGCTGATGTTTGTGGATCCTTGTTTTAATTGACATGATGTTTGTTCCACATAGAATTGGTTGCACTGGCTACAGTTGATTTTGTAGATGACATTGTTTCTTTGGTCTGTCTGCATTTTGTATTTGGTTCTGGATAATTCCTGGTGAAGTGTGGCTGTGGGTTTGTGGGGTATTGTAATTCCTAGGGATTGGAGGATTCTTGCTGTCATTTCCAACACAAGATATTTCTACTTAACAAAATCCTCTAGTACTAGAAGATGAAGTTAGGTCAGCACTAACTAGGTCAATATAAAGTTGGAAGGTTACAGAAAATTGATGCCCACAGAAATATGGTAAGCAATAGAAAATTGACTGAATCTTCTAACCAACCTATACCAGCAAATCTGAAAAACAACATAGTGACCAACATATTGGAAGAGGTCAATCTACATTCCAATACCAAAAAAAGAGTGTATAGATTGTTGTACAAATACCCTTGATATCACATGTTAGCAAAAAATGTTTAGGATTATCAAATGCAGGTTAGAACTCTACATGGAATAAGAGATGCCAGATGTTTAAACTGGACCAAGAATATGAGACATTATTGCTGATGCATGCTGAATAACTGAGAAAGCCAAATAATACCTGAAAGAAGTCCCTATGTGCTCCATTGATTATAGAAAAGTTTTTGATAGTGACAATCATGTCAAGCTGTGGAATGTGCTCAGAAAAAATGGGAATGCCAAAACATCACAGCTTCATGAAAAACTGATATACAGGTCATGAAGGCACTGAACAGACAGAATGTGATAAAACAGATTGGCTCCAGATTTGGCAAAGAAATGCAATGCAACAAGGCTGTATACTGTTCCTTTTATTTATTCATGTATGTAAGTATGTATGTATGTATGTAAGTATGTATGTATGTATCAGTGGTGAAATTCAGCCGGCTCTCGGCTACTCGCGCAAGCCGGTAGCGCTGCGGAACGGACGTTCCGGCGTTCCGCTTTTCGGGGTGCAGCTTTGCGCTGCCACCC
>JAOYMU010000302.1:18090978-18101725 GCA_025802295.1 Psammodynastes pulverulentus | reverse complement strand
ACTCAATCTTCCGTCAAATGTACTAACAATATATTTTCTGCCAAGTTTCTATGTGTAGTAGAAATGTTTGACGATGGCAATAAATAACGTCCCTCCTCCCCAGGTTTTAAAACATTTTATTTGCATATTAAAAAAATTGTGCATTCCAATAATTAAAATTACTTGAACAAAATAATGGCGGCAATAAATAACTTGGATGAGATCAGAAACATGTCAGTATCAAACAAACACAGATATTTAATTCAGAGGTTCATCGCCTTTTAGAGCATTGCATCTTATTCTTCAATCTGTTATCTAACAGGAGTTATTGTCCCGCAACCAAAACATTATTCACAAATACGCATTGTTATTGCAGACTAGTGAGAGTCAAATCCCTTGTCTAATTTTAAGTGAAACAACCCAACTCCATTCAGGTTTTTTTGGCCCCATTCTCAAAGAACAGCATCAGATACTGTGGTTGGGATAAGAGTTAGAACCTCACTAACTACAGCAAACAAGGTCCACAGCAAGCTTAAAATATACTCCCAAGGACCAATTGCAGGCAACCTATTGCTATGTGAGGCTCTGACCTGGAAAGCCTCCAAGGGAGTCCTGCTGGGCAATGCCACCAGAGAAGCAGATCAAATGTCCTGCTGATCTGTGCCCTGCATGCCCTCCGTTAGATGAAGCAGGGACAGGCATGTTCTTTTCCTGTCAAGTCTGCATTTTTCACAAGGACAATGTCTTAAGGGTCATTTTACATACCAATGGTGGGTGTAGCTGATTGAAAGGGTAGCGGCCATAACCAAGAAGGGAGGATTTATAAAACCACTCTGCTTGTGTCCCCCATTTTGGGGCGGGTTTTTTTTAATATATTTATTATAAGATTATACTTCATCCTTTCTTTCTTTGTTTTTCACTCTCCATAGCAAGAATAGGAACTTTGCTAGATATTTTTGAAAAATATAGCAAACAAGTATAAACATAATGAGATGATTCTAATATTTATTTTATGGCTAATCTATTTTTTGTTAAATTGTGGCCTGTTTCCATTTTTATTTTTTAACAGGTTTTACAAGATAACAGAGTTGGAAGGGACCTTGTAGGTCTTCTAGCCCAATCCCCGCCCAAGCAAGAGACCCTACATCATTTCTGACAAATGGCAGTCCAGTCTCTCCATGAAAGCGCCCAGTGATGAAGCTCCCACAATGTTATTTGGCTTGAGTCTCTACAGAATAGAAAGACAAGATATTAATACAATAAATAATTAAATAAAAATAAAGGCTTAAAATTAAACCGAGGTCCCATTTCCAACACTAGGATTGTACATGCCTACAAATTAATAAGACTAATATTTGCTCCTATCCTTGTAGGCCAATATTTTATTATCAATCCACCAAGATCTTATTCTATGCAACATTTATTCACTCTTTCATAGAATCATAGCTCTGGAAGGGATCTTGGAGGTTCCAATCTATTCAAAAACTTTTATTTAAGTTTCTATCATTCTAGTTCTATAAATCTTATTTCTATAATAGTATGATTTTTCACTCTTTGCCTTCATTTCTCATTTGTCATTCTCTTCTTATTCTGATTTCTGGATAATTTTTCTATGTTTTGTCCTCCTTTTATCTGACTGCCCCCCTCCCCAATCAGGAAGATACCTTTACTAGATGTAATGAGAAGGACAGAAGAAGGAATAAAGGTTCTACTCTCTCTTGCTCAACCATTCCATCATTTAATCATCTTTGGTTTACCACTGGTGCTTTATTCATTGACCAGTAAATAGACAATTACTCTTTCAGTTCAGGATAGACACAACACTATTTAAAAGGATCCAGATCTTCCCTTATCTTCTATTATAGTGTTTTTCAAACTTGACAAATTTAAGACGTGTGGCCTTCAATTCCCCAGCAACACTGGCTAGAAATTCTGTAAATTAAAGTCCACACATATTAAAGTTGCCAAGTTTGAAAAACACTGTAATAGAAAGATAAAAGTTTATACCAGAGAAACTGGATACGGAATGAAGAGCATAGGCAACTTCAACAGCCATGGATGCATGGAAAAGTAGACGACTTTATGAAACCAGAATACACAAAGGTTTCAATTGTGCATTAATAATACAGTCCACCACTTTAATTTCAGTTTTTGTTGTGTTCTTCATATACTTAGTAATTAAGCAATATTTTTGTGAAACAGTGTTTGGAAATATGTAATAGTTTGTTTCTTCTGAAATAACTAGAACACCAAATTAACTACAGTGAAGGCCTCGAAATGTGCTGTACAAAAATAACTTAATCTGCAAAACTATACTGTTTTACAATCAGTGGTATAATAGTGGGTGTAAAAATGACAAAACAGCATAAGTCATATGGATGACTTACAACTGTTACTTCATCACTTGTCCCTAAAATTCTCATCTAAGGCTTAGATGTACTGATGACATCTTTATTATATGGACTCATGGACTAAAACACTCTCACAAATTTCTTTAAAGACTTAAGTAGTGTTTACCCTCTAATTATCTTGTTCTTTCTGGATGTTATTGAGGAACTATATGATGGTATAAGCATCACTTTACATAGGAAGCAAGCTGATTATTACCCATATTTATACTCTACAAGATCCATCATTAACAATTACGTCCTAGGATATTATGTCAATTCATATTACTGTCTCACACCCACCCAATTAATGTGTAAAATTATACCATTCTCAAAGTTCTATTATAATCTGTCAGGACCACAGGAATTTACGACACATCATCTACTGAAAAATAGAGCTAGAAGAGAAACAAAAAGAATGCCACTTAAAATTTATTTATTTAATTTGGGTGGTGCCCAACTTCAGACTGGCTCTGGGTGGCTCACAGCATAATATTATTGCAGGAACAAATAATGTCACTTTCAAGAAAACATGCTTCTTCCTGTTCCATTTAGCATAATCTTCTTGTTACACATCATGTTGGACAATCTGGCTAATTTTTATGCCACCAAATAAATGACCACACTTTTGAAAACAGAAATAGTATACTTAACCATCAATTCTCTGGCATACTTTAAAACATGATAAATGGTCAGCAATAGATTAAATTTCCCAACCACACTACAAATGTTTGCTTTTCAGTGCAAATATGCCTGTCTCCTACCCAATTTATGTTTTGATTAATAGGGATTTTCACTCATTCTCCTTTTACCATATTCCACCCTCATATGTTACCCAAATTCTCAAGTTTGTGTTCCATGTGCTCTGAATATGCATACTCAGGACTATATTTTATGCATCTAATAAAATGAACAATACAATATTGCCAAGACTCTTATTTGATTTTCCTTACTATAAGTTATAAATTAATTTCTTAAAGTATAAATTTTAAGCTGTCAGCATTATAAAAAGTCAATAAAAAAGCGGAATAGCTCACTTTTGTTTTGTTTTTCCTGGAGTAGATAATGATGGCAAAAGACAACAACATTCTTAGGGGAAGAGAAACCTTGCTAGGGATCAAGCTTTTCCTCCAGATGTATGTTCAGCAATGAAAAACCATTTCAGAGCATTAAAAAATACTTAAATAACCACTAAAAGTGTCCTTCCTCTTTCTTCTTTTAGTTTTCATATGTTTTTCAAGACATTCACATGGCGATCATTTTCTCATTGGTTGTCTCATGAGAAGAAAAATGTAAGTGGTCAGGATCAACACTACAATGGAATCTTCGAAGATGGCTATATATATTTCCTTCTTTCTTTGTTCTTCCACAGCTTTAATAAGAACAAGTTTGTTGCTTTATTGAAATATCTGTTGGAATTGGAAGTTTTCTGTATGTGAATTTATTAGGGCACGAATTTAATCTGACCAAGAATTTGTAAAGCAGGTATTATGACTGTATTAAAACTTATTTATATAGAATAGAGTAACAGAATTGGAAGGGACCTTAGAGGTCTTCTAGTCCAACCCCCTGCTTAGGGAGGAAACCCTATAGCATTTCAGATAAATGGTTATCCAATCTCTTCTTAAACACTTCCAGTGTTGAAGCATTTATAGCTTCTGGAGGCAAGTTATTTCACTGATTAACTGTTCTAACAGTCAGTAAATTTCTCCTTAGTTCTAGGTTGCTTCTCTCCTTGATTAGTTTCCATCCATCGCTTCTTGTCCTGCCCTCAGGTGCTTTGGAGAATAGCTTGACTCCCTCTTCTTTGTGAATTAAATATATGAAATATATTGTAGAGATAGGCAACGCTTTGTTCACTTCATCTACTAGAAGAGGGGTAAAACAACACGTGTTCTGTATTTGTATTCCTGGGAGAAAGGGCAGGAGGAAGTGACTTCAGATTAGAGATCTCTTAAACAAAGACAGGGCAGAGTAACTTTTTCACTGTCAATCTACTCTCTACTGCCCCTTGGTGGCCAACAGGTAATGAGATCCTGAAAGGCCAATGATACTGGGTTTGAAATTTAAAAAAATCAAACTGAAAACCTAAAATGAAAATTAAGGTCCTCTTGGAATGTGGAACGTTCCACATCACAAACAAGTGGAGTAAAGGGAATGGGAAAAATAGGGTTGCAGTATAAAATACTTCATTCATATGCCACCTTCAATCTAATAAAAGCAGAGAAAATATTCAACATATGACACTCAATCATATGATGGTCTATCCATTGAAAAGATTGTTGTACTGACTTCACATAAGGTGACTTCACTTATTGTATAACTTCAGCATTTTAAAATCAGTAAAATATTGATTCTGGCAACTTCCAGTGTGCTTCTGAGTGTGTCATATAACTGCAAACTGAAACTCTTCATAGGAAATAATGACTTTATCCACATACCGCAAAAAGTGATTTTTCTAAAAGGTGCTTCCATTGTTGTGATTTGTAATTTGTGGCAAAGTCATTGTGTGACTGTCGCCAGGAGATGGCCACTCTTGGTGTTGATCAGACTGTAGACTGTAGACTGAATTGTTTGCAGAATGTCTTAAGCAGCTCTAACCAATTTCAGCTTGCTTCAAGAATTCCAAGCATTTTCTAAAATACTTTTTAAAAATGTGAAAGATTCATGTTCAGTTAGGGAACCATGTTTAATCTATTTCAGAGCAAGTAAACAGCAGAGCTAACATGCCATTGTGCTGTTTCAATATGAATTCAAGGAATTCAAGGAACAAACCATGCATCTAAGAAAGGTATGTTTCTATGCCCATGAACATATACACAGAAATCCTATTGGGTTCTAGTTTTTCCAGATCTGGAATGACATCATTTGAAAGTGCTGTTTGTATTTCTGAACTCAAACAATGTCAAGATAAATCAATAAAGCAATACAATTGTATTTCCACTGAAACTTGGAAACAAGTGAATTTCTCTGCTTTTCGCTAAATATTTGAAAATTAAAAGTTTCCAAATAAAGCTAAAATATATTTTGCATATAGCACATATTGCAAATGATCATGTGTTTTTTTATAATTTTATCATAATTACATTTGATTGATAACAACATGTCAGAATTTGAGGGGTAGGGATTGCGTTTAGCTTGTGAATGCTACATCAGAGACTATCAGAAACCAAATAGAACCAGGACAATATGGCAAAGCAAAAGCAAAATCTAATACAATATGATTACACCATATAAATAGAGCAACTATGGGAACTATTAATAATTTTCTCTTCATTAATTACATCACATGAAATATTATATATCTCAACAGAAATATTTGGATTGCTGCACATAAGGTTTTATATGGTTGGATTCCTAGTTGTTCTTATAATGCGAAGGAAATAATGATAATCTGGATCCAAATTTTATAATTCACTGTAATATTTTTCTAAAATTTGCATGCAGATAAAATGTGACTATTTCACATAAATACCAACAAAAGAAGGCACAAAACAAAGATGGCTTACAGGAGGAACAACAAACCCATTTATAATCATCAAATCTCTTGTTAACAATAAAAATCCAAGCACTTAAGAAGAGTAGGGAAATTACAGTGCAAACTTCCAAACAAAAACTACAGATAAAGAAAATGTACACATTATAGAAATAGTGCAGAAATGGAATATGTTATGGAATTGTTTGGAAAAGACATTTATATTAGAAGAAATACATATATGGAAATACACCTAGATTTTTTTCTTGAACTCAAAAAACACTGCACTATTAAATGTCATATAAAACAGGATAGAATGAACTAGAAAATTAGAAACTGAGCAAAATCCAACTTCACATATTTAGCCCTCCATATTGCAGTCAACCATGTACATTTGGGGGGAAAAAACTTGAGAGACTGACTTGAAACCTTCTGAGGGAACAATAGTTCAGGCTTTTACATCTGTCTCTTTAACTCAAGATGTCACTTCCCTTTATCCACCATATTATATATGCTTCCACTAGACTAAGCTTAGCAAATTTATCATAGCCAATAGTGCTGTTCTGTTTAAAGGCATAACCTTTCACAGAATAGACTACAATTATTGCTAAGCTCTGGAATTTTGACATAAATTTGGCCTCATCTGTATAACATCTTCATGTTTTTTTGAGCAGTTCAGAGTAAGTCAGAGAAAGGTGGAGAAAGAGCAAGAGACAAAAACCATTGTAATTTTCCTTTTCCTGAAACAAGAAAAGCTATCCAGAAAGCTCATTCAAGTGACTGCTTGTAACAAGTATTAGAATTTTAAAAACAAACATGTTTAGGCACTGCCTTGCATTTGGCTGCATGAATAATTTCGTATGGAGCTTTCACACCTATAAGGGAATCAAATTACTTCCAACTACAGTCACAGATGAAGCTGTAGTTGTAAAGAGCAGGCGTTCAGGAGTAAATAAAGATGCAACGTAGCAAATTATGCTAGCTCAATAACTATCCTCTATAAAAAGACCCTGACTGCTCACTCTGCACTTGGTAAAGCATCTAGTACATTGCTTAAGGATTTACAGCTATCAAACATATTAAGCGGCCCTAGCTAGATCTGTATCTGCAAACATCCTGAGAAACCATGTCAGCATAATACATAGAAAAGATATAATAGTCACACATATGTACAAAAAATACTGCATATACATACAAATATTTAACTCTAAGCAACAGACAAGAATTTACAGATAACCCGGAACAGTAACTTTATTACATTTATTAAACATACGTCTAATCTTGCCTTCAAAAATAATGTTTTAGTTTCTGTCCTTATTTTTCCAACTGTGTTTTTTTTAAACTTACAGATTTCCATATTTTTACTGTATTATTTTACAACAGAAACATTATTTAGCCTTTTTTGTACCACCATTCATCAGAATATTGCAAAAAAACTGCTTCAAAAATCTAATTATTACTGTTATTATGAAAATTCTTCCCAGAAAAAATACTATTTAGCAAATGTCTATACAGAAATAAAATGTCTTTTAGAAAATACTAGAAGTGTTTTAACTGTGAGGAATACTACATATCATGTACAGCTGAAATATTACTTCTTCTGAACATTTTCATAAGATTCTGGAGCTTGGGATTATGTTTTGTAAATAAGTCCATTTCCTAGCCAGAGATTAAGGTAAATTCTGCTAAGAACTAAAAGTTGACTTACAGCATTAAGAAGGATTAATGTTTAGCTGTGCTGAAGTTGAAGCACTAGGTTAGCATGTTTACGCAGTGCTGTAGATCACAATTAATCCAAAATTAGTAGAAAAGATCAACAGCAATTGCTCTTGCATAGCAGCTTGTCTTAGTCCTTAAATCAAGGTGTAATTTAGGGGCAATCTGCATATAAAGTTGCTGTATATGTGCTGTAATAGGCTTAAAGTTTACAAAGCTATCCAAGCATTTAAACGTTGAATCTCTACACTCTTAATTGAAGAAGTAAAAATTAAAATCATCACATCTGACAATATCTTTTTGCACATTAATTAAAGCTTATAATCAAGAAAAATTAGCTAATAATTTTAATTTTCCCTTCTATTTATTCTGATGCAGCCTACCTTTACTCATATCCATGTCCCAATGATGATTCAAGTAATTGTCTATTGAATTACCAGTAGGTCTATTTTTCTAAATAAGAACAAAATTGTGTTAAATCTGTTGAGATAACTAAAAATTGTGCAGGGCCCAAGACAGTTCCTTCAAAGTACATTGTTCACTGTACATTATTTGTGTGAATAAGATAACTGACTATGGCCAGAGAATTATACCTGATCATATGCTTCATATTAGGTACAATGTATGAGAAGAACAGCCTTAATGTGAAATTAGAGAATTCCATTAACAGAGGAAGCCATTTTATGTTTTAGTTTATCTCAAGATCTGAATTAAATTTCCTTTTGGGTTAGGATGTGAGAGTAGTTGCAAAACCTTATTCAGATCAGAGATGAGGAGTAGAGACAGAGAAATCTGTCCTCTGGTGGCTAGGACATTGACCTTATCACAGGGGTGATAAGATTTTCCCTACCAGCTCTGTGGGCATGGCTTAGTGGGAGTGGCTTGGTAGGCATGGCTTGGTGGCAGCGACTGGGCAACCAGGTGGGCATGGGCGGAGCCAACCATCATCCCTACTACCTCTCCCAAGCCAGACCTAGGTGGTCGAATTTCACCCCTGCCTTATCACTGGTTTTTTTTGTTTTGTTTTTTGAAGTCTTTATTCAACATCTTTCATTATAAAACATTATAAAAACATTTCCACTCTTTACAGCTTTTCATAACGGTGTTCTTCCATTTTCACACAATTCTAAATAAATATTTGTTTCTAATAGAGATTCCTTATAACAATATTTACAGGTATACATACATCCAATATTTCCTAATTCATTTATCCACCTTTCTTATAACATCTTTACATCCTTTTTCTAACCAATCATACCAAATGTTCCAAATCTTGTAGTACTCCATTTCTTCTTTTGTCTTATAGCTCCATGGTTAGCCTGTCCATTTCTGCACATTCAAACACTTTCCTTATTATCATTTGTATCCGAGGGAGTGGTATCCAGCTTCCAGTTCTGGGAGAAAGCTATTCTAGCCAATGTTATTATATGAATTATCAGATACTGGCAATCTTTTCTAAAATTTTGACTCAATATGCCTATAGAAAAATGTCTGGCTTCAACTCAATTTTCTGGTTTATCGTTTCTTCCAACCACCTTTTAATTTTAAGCAAGTAATCTCAAGCTAGGGGACAGATCCACCACATATGATAATAGGTGCCCTGTTTATGGTTACCCCTCCAATAATTTGCCAAACTTTTGGGGAACATCTTAGCCATCCTTGCTGGAGTTTTCTTTTTTAATGCAGCCTTAGAAATAAATGTATTGTAAAGAAAAAAATTATTCAGAACACAATTTATTTTTAAAAAGAGCTGTTGGAGGAAAAAGGGAAAATTAAATTTGATATAAATGGTTCAGTGAGTAAGTAGAAAAAACAGGAGTGAATGAATGGTACTATTAGCTATATAGGCAACAAGAGGAAGATGTTAGTTTTAAAATCAATCAGGAGAACTTGAAAGGAATATCTAACTCCTTGCCTTTGGCTTCTTGCTTTTGAGATTTTGTAGCCTTTTCCTTCTGGGTAGATAAAAGGTTCTGGCACCTGAGTAATATAAGTAGCACAATGGAAAGTTATCATTTTTTTGTGAATTCAAATAAACACAATTCTTGTATAAATATGATTTTTCCCTCAATGTCCAGTCCTAAAGATTTTTTATTAAAACAGAGACAGTTTAAAGGATTCCTCATAATTCTTGAGTTCCTCCATCTATAACTTCACTTGGATTTCTACAGCTGGTTTTGAAAAGAAGCACAAGATTCTAGCTCTTGAAGATATACCTTAATCTGCTCCTTTGGAGACTAGCTTCATTTATTTTTTTATATATTGAAAATCTTAGGTCCCAAATAGTTGCTTATGAAGAACAGTTTATCTTTCCTAGATAATCTAATTTTGATCTCTTGGGTCATATGACCTCAGACAGACAGACATGATGTGCTTCCTCTTCCCTAACTACAAATTAGCCCGCTTGGCTGCCTACATTACCATCTGGTCAACACCTGTTGTCACTTTCTGTAACAATGCACATTATACGATCTTTCTACCATGTTAAAAATGTTAGCATGGTTTCCCCTGACTTGGCTATCTACATTGGACAGATTAGATTTGACAGGTTACTTGAACCTCTAATGAACTATAATTAAAGAAGATGAAGGAATCTGCTCATTTGTCCCTTAGTTATCCTCAGTTTTTACACACTAATGCTTCAAAATAAAATAAATACCCGGCATTGAGGTGTTTGCTATTCCTGTAATGCAGCATGAAAGAAAATTGAAAGATCCAATTAAATTGCCTATTTGAAACATAAGATATTAGGTCTAGATCAGGGTGTCAAACTCACGGTCCGCCAGCCGGAGGCATCAAGTGCTGGCCCCGCCCCTGCCCAGTTTAGCAAAAGGGGGGGAGTCCTGATATGTCATGTGATGGTGACATGACGACGTGAGTTTAACACCCCTGGTCTAGATCATAGCAACAAACTTCTGCATCATGAAAATCAGTAATCAGAAGATGTATGTGTTGATAATAGCTATAACATAAATCTCAATCACTGTGGAATCCTCATTCAGAATATATTGGATTAATGGATCCTAACTTGTTTTCCAGAGTGCACTCTCTTATGAAAAGATTGTGGATGTCCGCATATACAATTGTAAGGTGTGTTTGTCCTTGGTGTACTGAGGAAAGAAAGAAAGAAAGAAAGAAAGAAAGGAAGGAAGGAAGGAAGGAAGGAAGGAAGGAAGGAAGGAAGGAAGGA
>JAOYMU010000302.1:18002145-18022786 GCA_025802295.1 Psammodynastes pulverulentus | reverse complement strand
AAAAAATTAAAGACCTTTCTGTTCATTCAGGCCGGCCTGGCCTGAGTTCTTCCCGGTCCAGTCCCCGGGGTTTTTAGCTAAGGGGGTTTTAGTACTAGGGTCTTCTAATTTTAAATTTTATGGTAATTTTAATATTAGGTTTTCAGGAATTTTAAATTTGATATTTGTATTTATATTGTTGATTTTCCTTGTTGTTACCCGCCCCGAGTCCTTTGTGGAGATGGGGCGGGATATAAATATGAATAAATGAAATGAAATGAATAATCAGTACCTATACAAAAGCAATTATAGCATTGGTTACTAGAGTTTGTCTTCCTCCTGTGCCTTCACTTGTACTAATGTTTGTGGTTTGGAAACTAGTACATCACATGTATTTAAAAAATATAGTTCATTCCAGAAGCATGCCTGAAAAAAAAAATCATGCTGCACAACAAATATCAAATAAACTACACAGAATTTGAAATCAGCATGTCCAGAAATTTGTATTATTCCAAGAATAAGATGTTAAAAGAATAAGAGATTAAAAAGAAGATGTAGACTGGTCAGAAGCACAGAAATTAAAAAAAGAAAGAAAGGAGAAAAAAAGAAAATTGGAAAAAGAAAAAAAGGAGTGGATGAATTGGCCACATGAGGCTATTTCAATGTACAGTACCTTGGAGAAATACAGATCTGAGTAATTGACTGGTTAGAAACCTGTCAAAGAGCCAGCATTTATGCTTAGATCTATTTATACAAATCTCTACTTTATAGTTCTTTTTTTTGTAAAATCTTTCCACTCAAGAAACATATCTTAAGGATGGAAATCTTCACAATCTACCCCTATCAGCCAGATATCCATATGAAGTCTATGCCTTTTTTTGCCTTTTTTTACTATAGCTTAAGCTATATGCTTGTTAGTTTCTAGGCAATTCTCAATTGCCTCTCCACTACAAAACGTTAGGCAAATATACACAAGGAGAGTATATCAGTCAAACTACTAGCTCATCCAGCAAAATCACAACAGCACAAAATTGCTAAATATCCCCACTAAAATACATTGACAAAGATACACTCTCCAATTTCCAAGGATGAAATCATAGGACGCAGCCCTATATTAAATCAAAATATTAGTCTGTCCAATTTATATTTACTGACAAAGAAATAAAGGGAGACTATTTCAAGCTATTTATTTATTATTTATTTATTTTGTCAAGCATATATTAAAAAAAACAAGTATAACATATAAACATATAAGTATAAACAAGTACAAATAAAAAGGACACTAGGACAGGGACAGTAGGCACGTTGGCGAGCTTATGTACAACCCTTACAGACCTGTTAGAAATGGGGTGAGATCAACAGTAGACAAACTAAGGTTAAAGTTTCTGGGGTTTGGGGAAGAGACCACAGAGTCAGGTAGTGCATTCCAGGCATTTTCAATTCTGTTGTTGAAGTCGTATTTCCTGCAATCAAGTTTGGATCGGTTTACCTTGAGTTTGAATCTATTGTGTACTCATGTATTGTTGAAGCTGAAGTAGTCATTAACAGGTAGGACATTGTAGTAGATAATTTTATGTACTGCGCTTAGATCAGACCAAAGGCGGTGTAGTTTTCCCTTTATTTCTTTGTTGGTAAATATAAATTTAACACAAAATAATTTGTCACGAAAGTGACTGCCAAGAAGGCTCCTGGATTGGGGCTGAAAGGTGAAAGCGGAAGCAGTATGCTCCACCCCATATTTGAGTAGATCAGGTTGCCCTGATTAAAAAAACCAGTCTGTCCTTTTAACTATGTTCTGTTCTGAATTGTAGCTAGCCTATTTGATGCAGTGGTTAAGGCATACAAGCTTAGCAAACTAGGAGAGGGTGAATTCTAGTCTGGTCTTAGTTATCGAAGCTAACTAAGTCATCTTGGGCCAGTCATTATTCTTCAACCCAATGGCATATCATTTCCAAAAATGTTGCTAAGAAAACTGCAAGGATTTCCCCAGGCAATCTCCAGAAGTTAATATTAACTTAAAGACATCTAAAATATCTGAATAGTAGCTATCATCAGAGATTCAAACAAATCTTTCCCAGTTGGACCTAACATGCTAAGAGTTGAAGGGCTGAATGTAATAACATCCTCAAAATAAGTGGACTTCTCATGACTAAAATTCTCTAACTTGCAACTGAATTTACTGGTTCAGTAATGTATTGGATTATTAATATTATTGATTGATTAAACATGCTTTTGATTTTGTATTGTTACTCAGTCATTTTGAATGTCCTGCATTTGTTGAAATTTTTGCAAACTCGTTGGAGTTAGTTCCGATAGAAGTCTGATAAGGTGAGAAGCAAAATAATCTGCCACTGAATTTGCATCTTTTATTTGTTGTGTTCAGAAAACTCAACAGAGTCAACCCCCAATTTAAGTCTATAATATTTCATTTTTATATGCAATCTGGATATATTATATAGACAATATCCAGGGCTATAGTTAACCATATTTCTCTGCAGTATATTAAGGTTGCTTGCATTGCTTGCAAATTTGACAACAGCTGTCACAATGTACGTAATCATATATAAATTAAATAATAAAATATGCAAGAAATATACAAGAAATAAGTTGAAACTATCCAAAGATTTTTGTAGCACTATAAAAGGTAAAGGTTCCCCTCGCACATATGTGCTAGTCCTTCCCAACTCCAGAGGACAGTACTCATCTCCGTTTCAAAGTCAAAGAGCCAATGCTGTCAAAGACATCTTCGTGGTCATGTGGCCAGCATGACTAAATGCCAAAGGTGCATGGAACGCTGTTACCCTTCCCACCAAAGATGGTCCCTATTTTTCTATTTGCATTTTTTTAACGTGCTTTCAAACTGCTAGGTTGGCAGAAGCTGGGACAAGTAACTGGAGCTCACCCTGTTACGAGGCACTAGGGATTCGAATCACAGAACTGCCGACCTTTTGATTGACAAGCTCAGCATCTTAGCCACTGAGCCACCATGTCCCTTTATAGCACTATAGACGTAGGCATAAGATATTTTCTGATATTTAATCTTTATTTGTATTTTCCTCTCTGTCCATCACCAGGACATTTTTTTAAAAAAGGACAATGCTTTGAATGTTGAGAACCCTTTCAAACGTGAGCCTTAGTTAGCAGGCTTCTGATTTTTTAAAAAAGTGTATGGACAGCAGGAGAAGCGGCTAGTGAAGGAGTTGAAACTGCACATATGGTCCAACTATTCTCCATGTAAATTCAATTTCATGGATAAAATAATAGTTGTAAAGGATGTTGTAGACTGCCTGATTTATCTCACATTCATTTTGACTGCTTCTATCTTAAAACATATTTTTATGGCTTCACCACATTTCAAAACACAATTAAGGATATATAGTATTATATCATTTTGCTGGATGTGGGATGATATTCATACTCTACATGGGTGGTAGTGATGCTTGATTTATATAGCACCCTCATTCTACAGTAATAAATAGAGTCTCCACATTTTTCTTCCTGCTATATTTTCCCTGTGTTAGTAAGATGAAGTTTGGTTCTTTTTTATATTTGTATTTATCATAAGGGGGGGCATACCTAGTGTTCTATCTTGTTTTTTATTTCTGTTTGTGTTTGCGGATTTTATATGTGCTTGTGCATAATGTTGCATAAATAAATACCAACTAGTTAAAAAAAAACCTTTTTCAGTTTTGTGTAAGACACTTAATCCACATGCAAGCTTTCAGTCATTGTAATTGTCAGATCTGTTCTAGAATAGAAAAATCTATGACATATGTCACCAGGGATATACAAGTGCCCTTTATAGGATTTGCATTGTATATATGAAGAAGCTACAAGGATTTAATAAAATTGCTGTACTGACAGCCTTAAAGCCAGCTGAATATCTATTGCCATTATAGATGATATGGCAAAATACTACCACACCGAGGGTAGCTATAGAAAAAGTATGCCTTGCATTTTGAATAAGACATCATACAGCATGATTTATATTCACTTTTCTTGTGGTTTCTTTAACCAGGAGATAAATAACAAAATCAAGCATGTCCCATTCTGTTTATTCATTTCTAGAGCTCCCAGCCAAACATGTCCTTAGTCTGCAAACATTTAACATTTTAACAAAAGTGTTTTACCACAGAAGACATCTGACAGTTATCCTCTTCCCTTTACTCTAATAAATTATATAACACACAGGCCTGATCAAAGCACCCTTTTCAACTTGAATGATGCAAAGACTGAAATTGTTAAATTGAAGTCATTTCAAAATTCCTCAGTAGTGAAAAATTCTTTTTTTTTTCATTTTTATACAGACACAGTAAGCCTTCTTTAAAGTTACAAATAATTCTTTGTTTCTTGGGGACGGGGCAGCCATCTGGAATAAAATACGCTTTGGAAGTTCTGTGTTTGCATACCAGCTGTATGATCATTCTTACCACACCAGAAACTTCTTAATTAATTGCAATCTGCATCACTATGCTGAACAGATGTAAATATGAAGTTGGGAGTGGGTGGGATGTGTGTTAGCTTTCCGTAACCATCAACTTTAACAGTAGAACCTTCTCCCTATGTATACATGATTAAATAAGAGACTGTTCAGGATTTAGCTAACAGCAATATAGCGTTCTCAAAAGGCATCCTAACAATGACATACACCCCACATGTACTGAGACAGACATACTGCAACGTCAAAGTGCCATATGATACTAAGGTCAAGAAAAATTATCAGTGTGGATGTGGCTAAGTGTTATTTATGGTGATATTTTGTAAATAAAGCCCAGTTCAGCTGAGAAAAGCAATTGTCATTAGCTGTCCTCCACTCAATGGAAACAGTAGTCAGGGTTCTATGATTAGTAGGAATAGCGACATATCATGAGGTTTTCTTATCTGTTTTTATTCTTATTTTTAAAGATTGTCATCCCAAAATATTGAAAAAATTATCTCAGGACATGCATCTAAGGAGAAGTTTGAACATCAGTATCTCATATTCCTAATCACTTATTATCAACTGTTCATTAGCAGCTTGAAAATGATTTTTCTCAGTTGCACTTTTGTTCTTACTGAATGTTGCACAAAAATCAGAAATACCTATAGGCTTTCGCTTTGCGGTAATAATCTGCAGGTTGCACATAGATTACAGCAATAGGTATGAGACAATGACTGTCTATGAATTTAATCCTTCAGATATCTTAATGAAGATAACATTCAGCCCTTTTTATTTTTTACTGGCTCATAAAACTACTTGTTCAAAAAAAGTAATACAAAAACAATGGTTCAGAAAAGCAGTACAGAATGTAGCCATCCAATAATAAAGAACTATGCCATCTTTGATCTGATCTAAGCGTAGTACATAAAATTATCTACTACAATGTCCTACCTGTCAATGACTTCTTCAGCTTCAACCAAAACAATACAAGATCACACAATAGATATAAACTCAAGATAAACCGATCCAAACTTGATTGCAGGAAATACGACTTCAGCAACAGAGTTGTAAATGCCTGGAATGTACTATCTGACTCTGTGGTCTCTTCCCCAAACCCCAAAAACTTTAACCTTAGATTGTTGATCTCACCCCATTCCTAAGAAGTCTGTAAGGGGCGTGCATAAGCGCACCAAAGTACATACCGTCTCTGTCCTAATGTCCTTTTTATTTATACTTGTTTATACTTATATGTTTATATGTTATATTCATACTTAATACTTGTTTTTCTCATATATGCTTGACACAATAAATAAATAAATAAATAAATAAATAAATAAATAAATAAATAAAATAACTTTTGAAATATAATTGGGTGATGTCACAATGCTGGAATAGTTACATTTAAAAGTTGGGGTACTATGGACAAAATTCAGGGTATATCATAGAGAAATAAATTAACAAGCTGGCCATGAATATTTAAAAATATAAAATATATAAACAGAGCCAGTCTGTCATAAAACAGGGAAGAAATAAGTTGCTTCGCTGAGGTTGAAACATTCATACAGGCAGGTCTGTTGTCTGAATATTGTAGCAGCACTGAACTATTAGCCCTAAGGGAATACTGTTATTTTGGCAGGAAAGTGCCTTGTTTCTCTAAATCATTGGAAAACTGGAAAAATGGAAATGTTAAAGTACTATGAATGAAAACAAATACTAACTTTAGAAGTGGATGGATACCAGAATGGAAGACAGGGAAAGTATTCAACAGGAGAGGTAGAAAAAAGACTGCAAAAATATTTTAACTTTTTTTTTAGTTTGACAGCAAAAAGTTACTTTAATAGTCACTTCTTTAATAGTCACTTTCTCCCAGGCTTATGGATTTCAATCTATTGTGTTGCTATTTGAAACCTGTGGTAAGGCGTCACGGTGTTCCTGATTCAACTTAAGCAGTTAAAATAATTGCACAGCCTTCTACATATATGGTGCCGTTATATCTTAAATGCCAGTTTAAGATTGTGAAAATCTAACGTAAAGGACAAATACATCTTACAGAACCAGTCCCATAATAAACTATGAAAGTTAGAAAGTTCTGCTTCTGAAAAATGACACTGAGCTATATAGAGAGTCCTTGACTTACAACCACAATTGAGTTCAAAATTTCTGTTTTTAAGTGAGGCACTTGTTAAGTGAGTTGTGCTCCATTTTATGACCTTTCTTGCCACAGTGGTTAAGTGAATCCCTGAAGTTGATAAATTAGTAATCCAGTTGTTAAATTAATCTGGCTTCCCTATTGATTTTGCTTGTCTGAAGGTTGCAAAAGGGATCTTATGACCTTGAGACACAGCAGCGGTCGTATGTAGGAACCAGTTGCCAAATATCTGAATTTTGATTACATGATGATGGGGATGCTGCAAAGATTTTAAGTGTGAAAAAGGGTCATAAATCACTTCTTTTCAAAGCCATTGTAACTTTGAACAGTCACTAAATGAACTGTTGTAAGTCGAGGACTACCGGTACTACGTTTCTTGCCTTTATGCAAGATGAATGCTCTAGTAAGCTTCTTGGGAGGTAAATAAAAATGATATAATTGTTTGGGAGGGATGGCTTTATGTTTTGTTTTTCATAACAAATTGTGGTGTAAGGTGTGAGCATTTAAAACAAGGAATTCAGTACGCAGAACAGCAAGTATTCCTTGCTTATCAACTGGTCACTTAGAGCAGGGGTCTCCAACCTTGGTAACTTTAAGATTTCAACTCCCAGAATTCCTCAGCCAGCAAAGCTGAGAAAATTCCATGCATATATTTTTTCTGATGAATTAAACACTGTTATGGTTCTTACTGCTATGGTCTCACTTACTTTATAATGATAATCACTTATTAGAAATTATTAATTTCTGTTTAAATAAAAATTGATGCAGAGTCAGCAATGACAAGAGCTTTTCTCATGGATGCATTCTATCAAAGACCTATGAGTCTTTTTCTTTCTCTTTCTTTTTCGTTATCTGAATGCCAAGAAAAATAAAGATATTCTGAATGCTATTTTACTGGGCTTTAAGCAAACTGACATGTGTAGATATAGGTAGGTCCTTTTCCTCCATTCCATTAATTTTAAATTGGATGACAGTTTGAAATTCAATCTACAGGACAAAATGTGTGTATGTGTGTGTAGAGAAATGAAGAGCATTCAAAAATCAGGAATGTTGACTTCTAGAATATATACTCCATCCTTAGAGCCTTAATTTATCCCCACTATATCAATCAAACAACACTTCATTCTCCTAGACACCAAAATTATTATTTCAAAAAAAGATCACCCAGTATTTTTAGAGTGTATCTTGAGGTATCTTTCCTAACTTTTAAGAATAGAATACATAGATGAAACATTATCAAGCACTGGGGAAATCAGGAGAACCAGGCAGTTAAAATCAGTATAAAGATTTATTGCAAGTTTAAGCTCTCTACAAGAATCTGACCAACTGACTGACCATTAAGGAAAATGTGCATGAGATAAGAGAAGCATTCAAGGTCAGCTGGACTTAGATCTCTTGTGGTTGTGCAGGGACTCGTGACTTGTGACATGTTTGACCCCTCCTTTATCCTCATCCTGATAATTTTCTACAAAGATATTCCTATCCAATTTATTGGTAGGTATCTTGAAAACAAAGAGGATTGTTTTTAATAGATTCCTCATATTGCTTATGTAGGAGAATTTCAAAGTTCAAAATTTCAAAGATTTCATCCCAAAATTAATTAGTTGGAGTACTGATTTTTAAATTCTTTTACCTCGCTTAATATATGGGATGGGCACTCTATCAGCAAAGCTTCCTTTAGTTGAAAATGTCTTGTCAATGTCTCTATATAACAGAAATTTATACAAGACATCTGGATTAGGAAAATCCTGGTTGTCAGCCATAATTCCATTTAAAAAACTTCTGTCATATTTAGTATGTTTTACTAGATAACCAGTTCCATGAGGTCAAAATGTGATTAAGATACAGTATAAGTAAGACCATCCAGCTGTCTTTAATATGGAAGAAATATTTTTACCTTCTGTAATTATTTCTTGTAGAAATGTGTATGTTAATTTTATCCTGAGAAGAATTGCAAGAAATTCATTGCCTATGGTTGCATATTTCATAATTTGCATTATTGCATTATTTAAATATTGCATTATTTAATAGTGCAAAAAGGAGACTAAAATGTGGGCAGAAAATTGAAACTTAAGGCACTGTCAACCCATTTAAAAATATAGATTCGTGTTTGAAAAACTTAAGTACTTTTTCTAAAAAACTAGCAAATGAAACAATGCTAATTCAATCCTTTCAGTATTCCAAAGTTAAAGGGCCACCAGAATAAGTTTATTTAGTTATGTGTAATTTTTTGTGGTAGGAAGTGCTATTTTCTTTTTGAAAGAACAGAAAATTATCATCTGATTACCGTAGCAATTATGAAAGGTGACACTATTTCAAATATTTGGAGCTTAATCATTTAAAATGTTAATGGTAAGTTGTTTAAAGATAATTTTTTGCCAAGGAATAGATGACATATAGAACTCTTTTAAAACTAGTATGTATTGGCACCAGCTAACAAATTTTGGATTCTGTATTACAGTAAAATGTCTTAACTATTTTCAAGGGAAGACAGACAGCACATTATATGAAATGATAAAACAGAATATTGACAAATACTGACAAAAATATCAAATTCACTCAGGCTTCTAGAGACAATGTTATATTTAAAATACTAGTCTCCTTTAAGAGAGGACTAGCCAAGATAGAACCAGTTAGTGACTACCAAGTATTATGCTTCTGCCTTAGTCAGGATTCAGCTTCAATACTTTGGAGCATCTTACTGGCTCCAGATTGCAGAACAGCTTCTTCAGAGTTTTATCTTAATCTGCTGTTAAAGAGATTTAAAGCTTACTCCAGATTGTTGGGTGATCTCACCCAGCTACTCCTTATAAATATTAGAGCATAACGGATCAAACTGAAACTTGTAGGGTGGAGCAGCAAAAATGCTTGACAGCTGAACAATGTTTCTAATATGTGTCAGATTTTACAGTTCTTGGAAATAAATATACACTGTGAAAAAACTCAATGCCCCTTTAATTAACTAATAGCAGAAGTTTCACAAACATGACACGGCCAGTTAAGCTGCTTTATTACAGACAACTGTATAATATATGCAGAAGCTATATAGACATCAGAAATCAAGGCAGAAAGATACACAGAGGCATACATCCCTTGATTTTTGTATTTTATATGTAAATGAATGTGTGTGTGTATGTGTGTGCACATGTTTGTATATGTGTATATATAAATATAGGGAGAGGTTGGCATATGTCAGCCCTTAAATTTAAATTCTGTATTTTTATGCCATCCTTTCAAATCAGTAGACTTTGAACCATTATTGTCTTGAGATTAGAAGGCACCTGCTCCATGTTTACACAGTAGTGCTACCCAATGAAAAATTATATTTTTCCATCTCAATTACTTCAACCGCTATACTACTTTCTGAATAAGAACCTTCAAGTAGAGTGGATCTCAAATGATCCTGGTAGAAATCAATTCTCGTCCACAGAGTTATTTTAACAAGGTGTGCTGAACAATAAAAATAAGACCATTGAGAAATTAGAGCTAGCATTGCACTCTCTCTCTTAACAAAGGTTGGGACTAACACATCTTAACAAAGGTTGGCACACATTTCATGACCAGTAGATGGCAGAAGAGAGATACAGAAACTCTTTGCTATCATCTAGGGGTCATCCAGATTTTCATAATTCATTATAGTACCCCTAATAAAGGTTATCCGTGGCAATAATCATCCATCAAACCAAACCCGATCAAACCCATATGAGCCTTAAGAAATGACCAAAACCACTGCTTTGTGATATATGACCATAACATCCATATATTTCTGACTGTCCAGAAATTCAGAGTGGGGGGGTTGCACGCCCATGTCTCCCTCTCTCCCCCCCTCTCTCTCTTACTTACCCTTGTAATGACTTTCAAGGCTAGATCTTGGCTAACTACTATTGAAATGTTTGCTTGGCTTGGCAAGTTATAGTATCCATGCATAGCTTTTACCAATTAAAATCTACTTATAACTTAATCAGCCCCATGTGTGTTAGTTATATTTCATAAAATATAAAAATTGTTCTGGGTATTTTGGTCAAAAGATCAGCCAATCTAACATTCTGATAACCAAATATATAAGATCAGGTCCAAATGTCTTCCTGTTTATTAAGTATTCTCTAGTAGCATCTTCCATGGTTTTCTAATAAAAAAATCTTTGTTGTATTCTAGAAACATCTTCCCTAGTGCTTTCCTTATGGACTATATTAATGCTATTCTTATTTTTCAACTGTCAATTCTTTGAAGTACTGCTTCCTAGCATTTCCAATGTGTTTCTTTTGTATTTTAAACAATATAACTTTGCATTTTTTTTATTTAATAGCCATAAATTACAAAACTCGAAACTTGAACTTAAATTTCTTCAATATACCAGTGGCTTCCATGTTTAGGAAAAGACAATAGTTGGACAATTAAAGTTCTAACTTAAGGCTCCTTTTCAAAGACTTGTGTGCCAAATCCGCTGGGACTATATACAGAATACTAAAATGTATTTATAAAACAGGAATTACATTGACATCATTTTTGTTTCACAGCTGGAAACAAAACTTGAAAGTATCATATTCATTGCATTCTGTAGAAGTTGAAGGAAGACTGTCTTGCAAGTCGAATGCAATTCCCTCAAGTTACAATTTGAAACAGCGCTAGAATTATTCACAACAGTATTTTCCCAGTGTGACAGCTAATTGGTTTAAAAGTATCCCACTGGCCCAGGTTGTTTCTAAGTCAGCAAAGTGTAATAGAATTTGCACTGGAAACCCCAACTGACAAGAGCCATTGAAAAATCAACTAACCAATGAAGAGCTATTGTGTTTATATAGAAAACTCATTCCCCTCCTACCCCTTCCCCGGCTTGGGTTGTAACCAGAGAATCAACTTTTTTTTTCAGCACAGGAAATGTTGCAATGAGTTGTATGCCATACCTATCTTATTATATCCAGGCAGCAATGGGATGTAACCAGCGTAACAACCAGTTCGGAACTGCGCGTGCGCACTCGAAAAACGTATGTGCGTTGCTTCCCAACCCCCTGCTGGAGCTTGCTGTAAGCAGCAGCATCAGGCAATAAAGGACAGGTAAGAATCAGGGCAGGTCGGAGAGCCAGCCCTAATTTTAGTTTCCTGTTCCTCTCCGCAGAACAGAGGCATCGGGTAACAACCAGTTCGCACGATCCAGCGAGACCCGGCTAGATCCCACCCCTGTATCCAGGGTTATGTACACACTCCAGAAATGCTGCTTTTCTAAAGGAATGGCAAAGTAGGAAATTTGATATAACATTAAATTAGAAACAGTGGTGGGATTCAACAGGTTCGCATCTATTCGCAAGAACCGGTTGTTAACTTTCTAAGCAGTTCGGAGAACCGATTGTTGGAAGAAATCTCCTTTTGTTTTTTCCCCTCACTTTACAGGGCTAATCCTGTAAGGAAGGCAGGAAGGAACCATTCTGGGGTTGTTTCTAGCCTAATCTTTATTGCCCAGCTTACAGAAACTGCCTCTCGGTTAACCCAAAGAACAGCTAACGGTTCTCGGCAGTACGCCCAGACTTACTGTCGCCTGAGCTCCACCCAGTCACATGATCACCCAGCCACGCCTACACAGCTGGTTATTAGGGCAGAGAACCGGTTGTTCAGTTATTTGAATCGCACCACTGGTTTTGTAGTAGTACTGTTCCCCCTAGCTTCTGTAGGATTTTTTCCTCAGCTGTTCCCTTGAGCACTTCATTCTTCCTGCACAGGAGAGGGAAATTTCCAAACAAAACACGGCATGGCGCCATTCAGGATGATGTCCATTTGCCTTCGTAGAACCAGATTCCTAGTTATAATGAAGATGATGCAAGAACTGGTGCTTTGCATTAGAGCATGGAAGCTGGTATTTGCTTTTAAATGAAAGCAAATTTTATATCCGCCCAACGGAGCAAAGAGCTTGGTGAGCTTCCATACTTTTATCAGATTCTAGTCTTGCGTCAATCTGGAATTTCATTAGCCTTGTTTGTGCTTCAGGGAACAAGAGATTGCATATAATGAATATGTATAGACAGGGCATCGTTAGGAGCAATATAGGCAACATCTCTTATATTCAAGATATTCTATTAATAAGTTAAAATGAAGTGTAGCTATGAAAAAAGTGCCTTTGACCAAGTTATGTTTCCTTCTTGAAGGATAACGTTATCCATGTTCTTAGCACTTGTTATTTAATGATGCAGCGAACATTTTTTTTTAAAAAAGCAGATATTGTATTTTTCGGACTATAAGACGCACTGGAGTATAAGATGCACCTAGCTTTTAGGGGAGGAAAACAAGAAAAAAAAAATCTTACCTCAGCTTCTGCCTCCCAGCAATTTGCCTCCTTGCAGCAAGCAGAAATAGTTTCAGTTTCACTTTCCCAGCACAGGCTAATTAGCACGTGGCTCTGCCGTTTCAGGCTGCAGTCTGAAACAGCTGATGGTCGGAGCCCAATCCAAAGGACCATCAGCTGCTTGTGCTAATTAGGCTGTACTGAAGCTGCAACAGGCTTTTTGATGCTTGCTGAAAAGAGGTAAATTACTGGTGGGCGGGGCTTTTGCAACATTCGGTATATAAGATGCACCCAAATTTTCACCCACTTTTGGGGGTGGAAAAAGTGCGTCTTATGCTCCGAAAAGTACGGTAACTATATTATGAATCAGTTATAGTATTAATAATATGGCCAGAAGCACACTGTGGCATAGATCACATAGATCACAAACTATCCACGTTCAACTTTGAAGCTAAAGCTAAAAAAAGTGATTTGAAAGTACTATGATTTGAAAGTATACCCAATGTTTTCAAGGAGAACCTCAGGAATTGTTTTGAAATCCTGAGCCTCACTGATAGAAGACCAGAGGAATTATGGAATGAAATTAAAGAAGTCATTAAACATGAATGTAAAAACAGACTGCCAAAAATGAAAAAAAGCAAACTGGATGTGAGAAGAAACTGGAAATTGCTAAGAAGAGAAAAGAAGCAAAGCCAAGAAAGACAAGTATCTCAGAAAATAACTTTCTGTAGAAACATAGAAATATGAAACTATCATATTTTGGACCCATTATGCAGAGACTCAGCTCCTTTGAGAAGTCCAGAATGCTGGGGGAATGGAATGAAAGGGAAGAGAATAACAAAAAATGGATGGATTGAATTACAGTAGCAAGAGAGACTTAGAAGCGAAAATCTGTGTGGTCACTACGAGCTGACACCTTTATTTATTTATTTATTTATTTATTTATTTATTTATTTGTTTGTTTATTTATTTATTTATTTATTTATTTATTATTTTGTCAAGCATGCATTGGATAACAGATATTAGTATAAATATAATTATGAGTACATGAAATGAACACAGATAAGAGATAACATTTGGACAGGGACGGTAGGCACCTTGGTGTGCTTATGCATGCCTCTTACAGACCTCTTAGGAATGGGGATGAGGTCAACAGTAGACAATCTAAGGTTAAAGTTTTTGGGGTTTGAGGAAGAAAGCACAGAGTCAGGTAATGTATTCCAGACATTGACCTCTCTATTGCTGAAGTCATATTTCCTGCAATCAAGTTTGGTGCGGTTTACTTTGAGTTTGTATCTATTGTGTGCCCTTGTATTGTTGTGGTTGAAGCCGAAGTAGTCATTGATGGGTAGGACATTACAATAGATAATTTTATGTACTACACTTAGGTCAGACAAAAGGCGGCATAGTTCTAGGTTGTCTAACACTGACTTGATGTCACTTAATTGTTTTATTGTGTTAGTGATAAATAGCAAATAAATGCATATTGATATATCTTACAGGATGCAAACATGAAATAAATTAAAAGCAATAAATCTATCTCTTTCTTTTAAGTGCTGCACTCAATTTTAGAAAATATAGGGGATAAGGGGAAACTGGTTTTTTTTGGAAACTGTTACTTGCCCAGTTAAAGAAAATGTTTCCTATTTGTTCTGGTCTAGCTAGAAAATTCAAAATTATCTAGAGGCTATACCTTCCTAATCAACTTGGTGGAATTATAAAGGAGCAGTTTATTTTGTATTAGCTTCACTATTGTATAAATGTGATTAAATGGGAAAGGCTTTTTTAGAAACAAAGGATAAATTCCATTTATTTATGGCTCCAAAAATGGAGTCAATTTAGAAGTTGTCACACCTTGTTTGTGTGAATCCAGCCATTTCGGCTTTGTGAACCAGATATAAAATGTGCAATGTGATGGCAACGGGCTTATTCAACAACCATCAAGATCAAGTGCTTATTGTATAAATTAATCTTTATGATAAAATTACTTTGCTATTGAAACAGGGAGCCCACCACAATTAAAGTTATGCAGTTAATAAGAAGAGCATTCCAAGCACAGAGAACTTAATTTGGCCCACAATCACTAGTCCCAGCAGAAAATGGCATATTTGTTTAAATATACATTTTAAATATGATTCTACTCCTTTCCTCAAAGCACCTATGCCCTGAAGATTTCGGCAGACATTTTCAAAAGTATCCAGCGCTTTTTGGCAAAAGAGGGAAGAAAACCTTCATTCCTCAGTATTCCTTTAAGAGAAAGAGAGAGAGAGAGAGAGAGAATAATTGTGGCAATTTCGTCTTGAGATGACTGCAAAGATAAAGTAAAAGTAAATGTCCCAGATGTGCAATACGGCATTCTGTTCTATGCCACTCTATAAAGAAACAAAATCCAGTCTTTCACTGCAATTATTGGAATTATTCCACTCTCTAGCTGAGAGGGCAGATAAGCTCAGGAAGGTTAAAAAGTAAATAGAAGGGTTGGTTGTCTAACTCTCAGTGTGCCAATTCATTCTTCCTTGTAAAATATCTAGTCAATTTCTCCCCCACTTCTTTCAAAATGTGTGAATCAAGCTTTCCCAAACCTTAAAGAATTAGGAACTGGCTTTTTTCAAACTGTTTTATTTTTTTGCAACTATTTTGATGGAGAAGTCACTTGATACTTGTTTTGCTGAGTGACAGCGCAGTGATCAAGTGCTCAGGTGATTAGTTCTTTTGGATACAGAGACAATGAGCACTCGTATACAAAGCAGTGGTGGGATTCAACTAATTGAACAACTGGTTCTCTGCCCTAATAACCAGATTGGTAGGCGTGACTGGATGATCATGTGACTGGGTGGAGCTCAGGCAACAGTAAGTCTGGGCGTACTGCCAAGAATTTTTAGCTGTTCATGGGTTAACCAAGAGGCAGTTTCTGTAAGCAGGGCAATAAAGATTAGGCTAGAAACAACACCAGAATGTTTCCTTCCTGCCTTCCTTACAGGATTAGCCTTGTAAAGTGGAAAAAAACAAAAGGAGATCTTCCTAACAACCGGTTCTCCGAACTGCTTAGAAAGTTAACAACCGGTTCTCGCAAATGAGTGCGAACCTGTTGAGTCCCACGACTGATACAAAGGGCTATATTAAGCTATATTATTAGCTCAAGCATAACATAAAAAACAGTCATACTAAAGAAGATGACATCCAAATCTCTTATCAGCTGCTTTAATAATGACAGCAGAATTATCCTAAGGGCAACCAGTTTCCATAGTACTCAAGACTAGGTACTGTGCAGAAGTTCCCCTCAAACCATAAGTCCCCAAGTTTTTTTTATCAAAACCTGGAACTATGACTTCATGGCCCTGCTATGGTTATGAGATTGCAAGATCTAATCTTGACTGGCTGCCACATGACTGCAATGGGAACCAAAGTCTGAGATTTTCACAGGTTGGCAACTATGTGAAGATTGTCACTTCTTCCCCTTTTTTCTGCAAGCAAGAATGAAACCAGCAGATGAGCTCAGTATGAACTCTAAACTTTTAGACATTTCTTAATATGAAGACATGTCAGAGTGTTTGCAAGTGTGACTACTATTAGGAGACAACCCAAGAGCAAAACACAGTACACAGAGACTTAGACATTTAACAGTGGTTTATATACAAGACATATACAGAAATATTTTTGTGGTAGGCAAATACCTGACAAGCAAACAATCTTCTTCTTAACTCTACACAGAAAACTTAGCAATGGATACCGAACACAAGGAGAGAAAACACACCCGCTACTGGCTGCATCATATAAACACCTCTTAAAGTGGTAAAAACCTCTGTGGACCCCTTCGTAGTCTACAAATGGCAATACAAATGCTGATTCATCCTCGTTGTATCAGCCTTACATTGCATCAGCTTTACAACTGGTCAGCTCTTAAATCTCATTACCTTAACAAGAAGAAATCAAAATATGTCACCAAACTCATTGAAAGAACACTAACACTACAGAGGCATGTTACAAAGGGCAGACTCACATCAATTAATTGCCAACCCCTTGTTGGTTCCAGTTCTGTTTAACCAAAACATATGGTGAAATTGAAGCTGCAACACTTGTCAGAGTGGAAAGTGAACGATGATTGATCTATTTTCTAAAGATGGGTGGTTTTGTTAATCAGCATTAAACTACACTTTGGGAAACCAGAATAGGACAACATGCTGTAGCCAACTTGCCATGGTCAATTTGCACAGCTAACTTGTCATGGCCAACTCACCTTGGGACAACTCACCACAGCCAACTTGTCATGGAACTACTTGCTACAGGATAATTTAACAATTCTATCTATCTATCTATCTATCTATCTATCTATCTATCTATCTATCTATCTATCTATCTATCTAAAACAAAATAAAACATTATTTTAATTTTTGCCATTCACATTTCATTCTGTCCCTCCTTTTGCATCCTTTCTTTAATGATTCTGTTCCATTGTTTCTTTGATATTAGTGCAGTGAGTTGATATTTCTGCAGTGAGTTGTTCTGCAGTGAGTTGGCCGTGGCAAATTGTCCCGTGGTGTTTGGCCATGGCGAGTTGGCCACAGAGAATAGTCATAGACCCTTGGGAAACAACTCTCTTGGTCGCACTCTTATGATGCCAGAGGAATGTTAGCCAAGGGTTATAGGAGTGGTACTTGTAATTTTTGTTTACAACAATTGGGACCAGCAGCTTGATTGTAAGATCATGAAGCCGA
Source organism: Psammodynastes pulverulentus (assembly GCA_025802295.1). Taxonomy (NCBI): domain Eukaryota; kingdom Metazoa; phylum Chordata; class Lepidosauria; order Squamata; family Psammodynastidae; genus Psammodynastes; species Psammodynastes pulverulentus. Next base: position 18,005,249 of record JAOYMU010000302.1, on the reverse strand, counting down.
AGACTTCTATGGTGTGAAGAGACTTGTACCATTGTGTCAGGCGAAACCCAACACCTGCAAATCCAGGTACATCTACAATGATAGTCCTTTTGCATATGCTGCATACCCTATATTATATCTACTTGCCTATAGAAGGCTGTCCTATTAATTCTGAGCAAGGTTGACAACAATTGCTAGCTTTGTTCTTCATATTCTGAGCCAGTCCTCCTGTAACCAAAATTATGTGATTCCTGCAAAAGCTAAAGGGGGAAGTCAGAAGCTGGAGATTTTTTTCATCTTTTCCCCTTATGGGTTTCTAAGCAAAAGGAAAGTTGGAAAATAAACATTTGGACCCAGAGGCAAGGGAGAGAATACAATGGTTGGAGGAACATAATTATTCCAGTCCTTAGTTGAAAGCTCCAAGTGAGGGGACTGATCGGTGCCTCCCAAATAGGGTCATCACAGGTCTGGAAGGAGGATGGTAAAAAAAGGGAAGTCACAATAATCACAACTAAGCTATCAAGGCTGCTGTTTTCACTCAGCAGGCGCTGTTGCTCTGGGACAAAGTGGAACAACAGAAATTAAAAGATTAAAATGAATACATACATCTATTATTCTGTATAGTTCTCTGTGCCAGAAAGCCTGGCAAATCACTGATCTTCTTTTCTCTGCCACTAGGGAGAAAACTCCCCCTTCCTGTGTTTGAGAATTACTAAGGGTAATTTCAAGTTTAGTTTGTACCCAGCATGCTTCCAGCAAGTCACTAAATCCAGGTCAAGCAAGCATGCACACTGTTCAGTTCTGCCAGCAAAAACATAGCTTGATGTTTATTTAGCAAACATCCAAAACAGTTAACTGGCAAAAAAAAAAGGAGCAAAAAGCAGAGCGAACGAGCGAAAGAGAGTAAGAGATGTGAACAACAAAGAGACAAAAGGGCAGAAGCATTAATAACAATAATCAACATTACCTGTCAATCAATGGCACTAAATTTTCCAGAGCTGTTGGAAACAATATTATGAGAAATTAGCTAGGATAGTTTCAAAGGGACTTCATTATTCCAGCTTTAACCCTTTGATGTATGTAACAGTAGCAGAAAAGAGGTGGAAAGAAGGGCACCAGGTGATCTCAGTTCTGCATCATGAAGGAAACAATTTGATGGGTGGGGAACATGTATTCAACAGAATGAAGCTCTGGGATCTTCAATCCACTATTGGGGTCATTTCTCTTCCCTGAGAGAAATGATCACGGATGACCAAACAGTGGAGCTCAGATGATGCTGAGAAGGAAAAGTTGAAGCCATCTTCCCATCTGCACGTTGGTTAGTTTCACATGACGCATTAGATGATTTGTATGACTTTGGCTTGTGATCTATGTGAATTCAGCCATTGTGGCAGGTAAACCATGGATTCTAGTTTATGCTGAATATCGTCAGTTGTAGGTTCAATAAAACACAACTAAACAAGCCATGACTTGGAGCAATCTGCAAACACAAACATTGTATTGACCTGTTTCACTAGGGCCATGGGGCAATTTGTTTTGTCTTAGCCAAAGACAAAACAAATCCAACCAATAATGGTTTATTCAATAAACCACATTGAGCATACAGCATGTGCCTCTTTTCCAGGCTTTTCATGGCTGGGGCAATTGTGGAGGGATGAGAGATGCCTGGTAGGGAGCACTCTTGGATTAAGAGAAGATTGTGTGAGTGTTTTGTTTTCTCAGAGCTTCTGAAGCATTTGCTGCTAGCAATGACTGTGGAATGAGCTAACTGAGACAATGCCTAACTGAATAATATCACACTTATGTTCATTCAGCAGGGCATTCCAGAGCTTTGTTGCAGTAACTCAATAGACATACCTTTGCAGTGTGAATGCTCATTTGGCCTCTTTACTATTAAATCGTCCTTTGGAGACAATGCATTTAATTAATAATCCTCCTTTTATTCGGTTATCACAAGCGAAACAGCTTGAAAACGATGCTTCTGGTGCATTTGCTGAGCCCTAACTGTCCGATGCACTAAATAAGGCTCTCAAGGCTTTGGAAAAGCCATAGAGATGATCATACAAAGGACACATTAATCAAGTAAGATTAAAGGCAAACATGGGCTTGGATCTGCTATTTATCTTGAGTTTGGGAGCTTTTTTTTTCAAGCAACTTTATTTCACCGTGAAATGGAGACTTTCTTAAAAACTGATTTTCCAAGTGAATTTATTGGGTATTATTTTGGTTTGCATTAGCGTTCTTAAAACATTCCATGTGTCTCATTCTTCACAAGAGATAATACAATGGAAAGAATAATGATAACATAAAAATGTTTTTTAAGAAATGTGGCCAACATTATTTAAGCTTGTAACACCGATAGATCTACTCCCTATTTTAGTAAAATAATGTAGGTTTTATTTTGATTTTGAATTTGCTTGCTACGCTAACCTTACTTTCTTAAAGATACAGTTGCCTTGTCTAATTATACATTTATCTATCTCTCTTGCTTTATAACCATTTGATATTTTGTTCATCTCTATAGCGATAAAATGCTTGTGTCTATTTGTTTATAACCTTCAGTTGATGGTTACACGGTGCATTATAGGGCAACAACCAAACACTCATGTATCTTCATGCACCCACAATGTGCCCCTCATCCCCATGCACCCTCCCTGACCCAGGCTGCACTTCTCCCGCAGCCCTGTGAACTCTTCCTGATTTGTGTTGCATATTGTGCATCTTCCCTAACACATGCTGCATCCACACACACTCTTCCCCCATTTAGCAACACCCACTTGCCTGTCTGCTGACCTTGGTCTTGTGACCTCCAACCAGCTTCCCCACTGACTTTATTCATGCAAGCTTCCAGGAGAAAGAAAAGAAGGAAGGAAGTCACCCCCACTCCCAGTATTTTTTTGGCCACACATGGTCATTCTGGTTTTCTGTTTAGATAAGGAAATGTCAGATTGCACAGAGGTGTCAAACTCTGGTGGCGTCACGTGATATATCAGGACTTTTTTCCCTTTCACTAAACATATATACATATATTATCCGTATTTTTCGGAGTATAAGACGCACCTTAGTTTTGGGGGAGGAAAACAAGAAAAAAAATCTTGCCTCTGCCTCCCAGCAATTTGCCTCCT
>JAOYMU010000302.1:17976068-17994307 GCA_025802295.1 Psammodynastes pulverulentus | reverse complement strand
GTATTTCTGAGCATATGGATGTATGTGTATGGATATGGATATTGTATTTTTATTAATATTTTATAGCCCAGATTTATATAGTCTCTGCTGTAAATTTTACAGTTTTGTATTATTTTATGCTGGTCTGTAACTGAAATAAATGTATTTTTATTCACTCTTCCTTCTACTGTCTCGGAGCGTATTTCACACCTTTATTATTTTAAAAAATAATTCAAGGCAGCAAACATGCCTAATACTCCTTCCTCCTTCTATTTTTCTCACAACAGGTGGGTTGGAATGAGAGAGTTTTACAGAAATGAACATTAGCTTCATTAATTCATGAAGTATTAATGAAGCCTGAAGTAATGACATATTTGGCAATATACACTGACTGATTTTTTTTTTACTGCTGAAGGAATTCCTTCCAGGATTCCTATTCATATTCACCACCAAATACAAATTGTTTATGGTAAAGAGTTTTTGAATCTTTTTAATAATTCTATCCAAATTAGGATCTAGACTTGAAAACTAATGAATATTAATAATACTTATATTTAAACATGGAAGCTTTTTACATACATAAGTTTTAAATTTTTACACTATAGCTTTTCCAAAGAAGTGACCTTTACTAGACTAAGATCTACAATTCCTAGAATTCCTTGTGAATGTGTCTAACGCTCAGCAGGGATTCTGATATATGACAATGATCGATGACAGTTTTTAGATCCATGGAAATTACCAGTATTAAACATAACTAATAGACAATCACACTAAGTATAATAGGATTTCAAGGTACATAACGACTTACTTCAAAGAGAATTATGAACAGAATTTGGAAAAGTAGATTTGTTTCAAATTAAATTCAAAAATATCATTCATTATATTCAAGAAAACAGGAATCTATTACTGTCTAAACTATACACACACACACACAAACACACACACACTCACACAAGTAGACCCTGCTTCTCATTTATAGAACGAATTCCTGATGAAATATTAAAGGTTGCAATAGAATGTTAGAGATATCAATCTTCACATTCCAATGTCAGCCAATCTATTTGAGTATTCATATTTCCCAAATATTTGTCAAAATTTTAGCATTATTCTGGTTTCTTTCTTCCAGCTGTTCCATTTCAGTCTCATTTTTCAAAATGATTAAATTTGGTGTAACTTGAATAGTCATTCATCAACTCCAAACATGGCACTAACAAAGAGTACTTGTTGCAAACTCTGGTTGCCCTGTTCTCTCTTGCAGAAATTGGCTCTTTGTAGAATTGTTCTTCCTGGAAGGACACCAAGCACTATTTGGGGAAAGAAAAACTAATTTTTACCTAGACAGGCCAAAAAAAAAAAAGATGCCTGTCCCTTAAAGGAAAGAAAGGAGACATATCTGTCAAAACATCAGAAACTTTTAATGGGACACATTGTTTCTCCTTCCAGCAATTGAAGCTCCTAAATTGAAAATGAAAGTAATTCATAGGTGAGCAGAAAACAATAGAACTAATGGAAATCCAACTGCTGCTGCTCTTGAAAGACTAGCTAAGCAATATAAAATATAAAATTTCTTTTTGTACTGTCCTTTTTGGAAATAAATAGCTCTGGACACAAGACAGAATCTTCTTGATGACTACCTGTCATACCAAGGCTACAATTACTTGACAGTTACTCTCCTGAAATGGCATTTGGACAGAGTATTTGGGATTCACATTAATTTTTTTACTTGGAATTTTCATATCAAAGAAATTGAAATGCAAGCTAGCTGAAATATAAGAACAATCTTGTGCAAAATGAATGGTTATCACGAGATATGTAATGTAGAGAACCAGGTTTTGTTGTGTGGAAAGTATACAGTATGAGGAAGGAGGGGAACCAGGGAGGAAGAAGATGCCATCATGGAAGATTAATTTTTCTATATATCGCCATTTTTGTGTATAGAAACAAAGAGTTTGTAATTTTCCATATTATAAAGTGCTACGCTTTAAAACATAAATTTGATTTGCTTGAGGACTCTCTATGTAAAAAAAAAAAGAGTATTGGGTTGTTTTTTTAATTACCGATTGTCTTTGAACCAATTTCGTATTTGGTTTTCGTATTCAGAGACTTTAAACTAATGCAAGATGCCTTCAGTTATTAGGGGCAATTTCACCCAGCAGCCTAAGTAGCTTCATTCCTGTGCTGGTCCCAGCTGACTTCAAGATTCCACTCCAGATTTCAACAGTTGAGTAACAGAGGCAGGTTGGTCTTCAGTCCAGACTATCACAGGTCTTAATTAGCCAGTCCCTGCTTCTTGCCTTTCTTCAGAGGCAGGGAAAGTTTAATGACTTAATGACCATTAGATAACTTCCAGCTATCAGTGAAGAATATAGGAGCCTGGTAACCTAGGACAAAGTGAGACAGACTAATGAGCACTAGCCCCTGGGATGTGGGGTATGGAGGGGGAAGAAGAGGGTTTGCCAGGCCGGAGGTGGGATGGAGCTAAGTGGTTGCTACATTGAAAGGAAATGCTACAGAGTACAGACCATCCTTACATAGATTATCAAAGCCAGCCACCGAAGAGCCAGCATTGTCTGAAGATGTCTCCGTAGTCATGTGGCTGGCATGAATAAATGCTAAAGGTGCATGGAGCGCTATTACCTATTTTTCTACTTGCATTTTTTACATGCTTTCGAACTGCTAGGTTGGCAGAAGCTGGGACAAGTAACGGGAGCTCACCCCGTTATGAGGCACTAGGGATTCGAACTGCTGAACTGCTGACCTTTTGATCGACAAGCTCAGCGTCTTAGCCTCATTAAGCATAGGCTCATTAAGATATGGGTAAGAATACATTAACTGAAATTTATACCCTTAGCTTGGTTTTTGTCAGCATTAGTTTACCATGAGAAGATATTAGAGTGGCTACAAAAACAGTAGTCCTACAAATTTGTTTTTTAGTTTCAATGATTTTGGAGATAAAAAGCCTAAGGAGCAATTTTCTTTCTTCTACCACACAAGTGACCCTTCTCTCAATCAAACCATGCCAGGAAAATTCAACACACATATACAAACAAAAATCATGTTACTACCCACCAATCAAAGATTACTAGGATAACAAGCCAAAGGGAGGGTGCATTACTAAACTGTGGTTAGCTATAACTAAACTCAGCTATTTTCCAAAGCACCTGAGGGTAGGGCAAGAAGCAAGGGGTAGAAACCAATCAAGAAGAGAAGCAACTTAGAACTAAGGAGAAATTTCCTGACAGTTAGAACAATTAGTCAGTGGAACAACTTGCCTCCAGAAGTTGTGAATGCTCCAACATTGGAAGTTTTTAAGAAGAGATTGGATGACCATTTTGTCTGAAGTGGTGTAGGTTTTCCTGCCTAAGCAGAGGGTTGCACTGAAAAGACATCCAGGGTCCCTTCCAACTCTGTTATTCTATTCTATCCAGCCTTTTTTTCCTGGGCAAGTATATTAACCATGGTTTATATTTAATTCAAAAGCACAAATTCTATTTGCTATTATATTGGTTTGAATTAGATCCATACAAATGAGGCTATTTAAATAACTAAGATTGAAATTTATAATGTCTGTTCTGAAGTCAGTCCCGCAGTTTAAAAGAACTTATTTCCAGAGAAGGTGGCATGGAATTAGAGCTTAAATGCAACACATTTATGTGTAAAGTGATTCTCTTTCTGCAAAACCAGTTCTTTCTTCTTGTACATCAGTTTTCAAAATGCCCGACTGATCAGTAAAATAGTTAAAACAAGGGTTGCCTTCCTGATCAGAAAATAGAAAGATCTTGTTTTATTGACATCTCTGTTTCATATAAAAATACCTTTCCAAAAATGTTCTAGGCAAATATGATATTGCTTTTTGCAAGATCCCCCTTGCTTCAGAAGTATGACTTCCCTGAGGAAATGCTAGATCTTGTAACAGAAATATCTTTGAATCTTTCAGATAGTCAGTCCACAGGGAAAGGTTTAAGAAAGGATCAAAGCTTGTCCTTTCAGCTTGAATTATTCCATTACAGCCGAATGTGACATAATTACAAAAGATGCTGGATGTGGAATCTCATCAGGATTATCTGACACTCATCTTTGTTGAAAAAGTCTCCCCAGCTGTTGCTCTGATAGCACAAATGTGACAGAAGTGTGGAGCACAAAGTACTTCTAAGTGACTACTGCTTTGGAGTCTGGCTTCTGTTGCCTGAGCTGCTTTGCCAGTTGCTGGGAAGATCAACACTGAATAACTTCCAGAAATGCAGGAAAATATTGACTATTGTCCCGTTTCTCTGGTGAATAGCAGTTAGTTGTTCTAAAAATACAAAAAAAATGTCACTAACAACACTTTTTCTGATCAAACAAATCTTACCTGCATCTACCCAGAAACTTTTTACTTACATCTTGATGAACACGACTCTGTGCCTGGTCCTCAGATTGTTTATTTATATTAATTAACACAGGCTACCATTCAAAACTAGGTGCATACATAGATTTCTGTGTAACCCCATTTTTTTAAAATGGATTTAGGCAAGATTAATATAAAAGAACATACTAATACAGGATTTGCTTTTTAACTTTTTTTAGGCACAAAAAAAAGGAATGGGACCACATCAGCACTGAGAAAAAAAAATAGAAAAAGATCACATTAACAACAATACGTTGGAAATTGAACCGAATCAAAATAGAAAAGGTGTTGCTTGCATTGGGTAATCTGCCAAAATGTAAAGCATTCTAGTTTAATATAAACAGAAGAGAAGATAGTCTAAACAGAACATCTGATCATAAGTATTTATATTTAGAAATAATACTGGATTTGTTAACAGAAGAAAAAGGTGTTGGTTTGCTGTTGAAAAGCAAGAAATTGATTTTGACTTATTCTACTAAATACTGCTCTGTTCACATGAGTACCTGCTTTGCCAGTATATATGAATTAAATAAAGAGAATAGAAAGAGAATTAAATTTATTTATTATATAGTGGACTGGAGGGAAAGCCTCTGGCAATGCAAAACCAATAGATTTTTCCCCTTTCTTTGTTAATTCTCTTAGGCTTTAATCATACTTAAAAGACAATCGCATGTAAAATAACGAAGGGAGAAAAAAAAAGTCCTAATCTGGAGTACCTAGCATATAAAATGAAAGAAAGCCATTTATAAAGGTTATTGCTGAGTTAGCGAATTTTCTATTTATTTACCCGTCCAGCTACGATCATTGCTAGTATTCCATTGCTATCCCAGTTACGATAGCGGCATCAAAGGTCTCCTTTCGAATCATGGCTGTACCTTTGCTGAGATAATTGTTGGTTGGTTAAAAAGGAGAAGAGGGCGGGAAAAAAAACTTTTATTTTCCTTCCCTTGTCATGGATTACATTTTCTTCATACATTATTAATGAAGTTAAACTACTAGTAACATGCCAAATGTGCTGTATGGGAGATTTGTGCCTAATCCAGCACAAAACAGGCCCAGTCACATAATGATAGGTGAAGGGAGAAAAGAAAAAAGAACAAATGTCAACAGTTTCACATTGGGACTAGATTAAGCGGACCATACTTACTGATTTCTTACACAGGGATTAAGTTGCTTTTACCGCTAGAGGAAAAAAGAAGCCAACTCTTCTACACGATGAACATGGCTGCACATCACAATAAAATAAAAATAAATGAAAGATCAGGCTCCTCTTTCCTGCAGAAAGGACTAATACTAGGTAAATATCTTTAGTTATCATTTGAAAAGGGGCTGTAAGAGAGAGGGGGGGAGAGAGAGAGATTTACTCCTAGTCACCCATTGTTCACATATTTCTGTTTTGAAACAGAAGGGAGTACCCTCTTGTGTCCTTCTGAAAGCTTATTAAAACTCGGCTGTTTCAGGAAGCTTTCAGCCATTCAGTAATTGTGGTTTTAGCACCCAACAATTGCTTTGTTGCTGCCATCATGGTTAATTGTTTTATTTTTGAATTGCAATATTTCAATGGTTTGATATCCTCTTGGCCTTTTGTAAACAAATTGGTCAGTTTGTTTAAAGCGGATACGTTAATTCTATAAATAACCCAAAATGTATTGCCATCCCTTCCCTTTGCATTTCTTCCTCCAAAATTAAACTGCACCAAAATTTTCTGTAAAACAGCACCAATACTGGGGTGAAATGCAAGGTCTTTTTTACACTTGGGGACATTATTATACTGAGTTTCCAAAGGAACACTCCAAAAAGACAATTAAATGGCAAATTTGAATGTGTGTGTGTGTGTGTATTTAATGTAAACTTATATACACACATTTTATTTGTACTTGTTTATACTTATATGTTTATATGTTGTGTTCATACCTGTACTTGTTTTTCTCACATATGCTTGACAAATAAATAATAATAATAATAATAATAATAATAATAATAATATTTATACTGTATATCTATATATATATATATATCCACATATGCACACCACACAACAGACACACACACTATCAAACATGATTAAACAGAATATATGTGTGTCTGTATATAGCTTATATATAATTTTACATTTATTTATATATTTCCTTTCTTGATATGTCTGTTGCTTACTACTGTTATTATTACAGTTATTGTTTATAAATTGCTTCATTGTTTGTACATTGCACATTGCCAGTCCATATCTAGATAATTGAAGCAACATATACTGTACCTTGGGGAAAAAATATAAATACTGTATATAGTGATATATTTCAAAGAAATTATTATGTGTAACTTTTCTTGGCTTTTCTGCAAAGCATCTCATTCACTTAGCATCCTGCAAGAGGGCTATAGTTATTTCTCTAGGAGTGAAGATTACGGTGTCTGCAGCTATTTAGTTTAGACAAGCAGGGATGGGAGAGCTATCAGCAAGGGAGAAGAACAACAGAGGCTTATAAATTATGTATGGCATGAAGAAAGCGGATGGAGAGATTTCCCCCTCCCCTTTAATATTAGGAAGTTGTTTAACATTTAAAATGGGGGGGGCGGGTTCCCAACATTGTTAGTAGATGTTGATTAAGATGAACGAATCATAATACATATATAATGAGTTTCTTCTCCAATGTCCAGGTATGATTAACTGTTTGCATCCTTCATAAAGATAAGAAGAGACTTTCCATAGCCTCACCTGGCATTGGCCCTTAATTTCCTTATGTTTGGCTATTCTAGAAAGGGGATAATAGGCATTATACTCCTGAAATCCACAACAACAAGCAAGGACATAAATGAAGACTGTTGATCATAGCTATTTAGTGCTGACCCCAAAATATATTACTTTGTTTTTTTCCTTATCCCGCTCTCATTGAGTTTGAATGCAAAAAAGTATTTTCATAAAAAAAGAAGAAAAAGGACATTTTCATGGGTGAATAGAAAGTCTTCTCACTTTTTTATACGCAGGATGTATGCCTTTCATTTTACAATCATCATCCATCGGGTGATTTGTAGTTTCTCTAATTTCCCAAACAACTCCCAATGGAAAACAGTTGGAAAGAAACAAAGACAGCTAGGGATGTTGCAGAGTTATGGATAAATGGAAGGAAGAAGAAAACTGAATCTTCTATGGTTCACAAGAATAAAATAAGTTCAAAAACTTTGTTAAAAGCAAATATATTTTAAAAATCTAATAAATAACTTGTAGAATACAGTAGGAAAAAAGGACCCTACTTCATAAGGGAAGAAATCCTTTGCAATATTCAAGTTTTCAGTACAACTCTTATATTTCTTACGCATTTGCAGACTTTCAAGAGTAATTAATTGTACTGTGTTTAACTTCCCATCTAATATTACATACAATCTGTAATCATTGTCACTACCAGCGAATGACCAACTTTGGTAAATATCAGAAAGTATAGTCAAGTAAGAAATTCAACAGATAATTCAAAGTCCCACTTTAAAAATTGCCATTACGTAAACCAATCAAAAAAAGCTTTCTAAAAAAAATCTAAACTCAGGCTCCAATCCTAATGGATTTATGTCATCTGCTACTAAGAAATAATGGTAAAGAAACAAACAGTCTACGTGTAACCCAAAAGTGGGATCTGACCTTCTAGTATCCTTCTTGTGACTAAAACCCCTGTCTTCTGAGTAAAAATGTATGCCTTTCTTGCATTTTTGGATGGTTGGCTGTTTTAAAAGGGGAGGAGGAAAGGCCTTGCAGATATTTAAAGCATCTTTTTACCCCTTCAAACACTGAAAACCCTCTTGAATGCAGGTTGCAACATGCTTTGCAAAACTGAATGTCACCCAGCCCAGTAACTTTTACCGTCTTGTTTTAAAGGCTCTCATAGAGAGCTCCCTTTAAGAAATAATATAGATGGAATTGCTGCAGTTGCAGAAAGAAAAATAGGGCTAGAAAACAAATAACCTGCAAGTACATTATAAGGGCTCCTATATACCAACCTGTAGATCACAGGTGTCAAATTCACGGCATCACAGTGCCATCAGATGACATTTCATGATGTTTTTCCCTTCGTGGAGCTGCAGTGGGCGTGGCCTGCACATGATGTATCCGGCCCACGGGCCACCAGTTTGACACCCATGCTGTAGATGATCTTGGAGACAGGGAAAGTCTGCCAATTAGAATGGGCCAAATATATTATAATAAAGCAAATATCAAGCTTTATGTAGATTTGTCACTAAGACATGTGCATCATCAGGGACTGATAATAGGGGGAAAGCCCAATTTATTAGTTAGGGTAGATACTTCTGAAAGGTATCTATGCTCCACATGAATCCTAGACTCTGTGTTTGCTCTTTAGTGTTTTAAAAAAATTGCAATCAGTTATGCAGTTTTATTGCTGAGTCAATATGCCCTAAGTTAGCCTTCTCTAACTTTGTGCATTGCAGTTGCAGCATATAGCAGTTAGGAATTCTGGATAATTGAATCTGACTTTTCATTTTGAATTGGGCTATCCCAGTTGTTAAAGCTGATGAGGACACAGCTAATCTTTGTATTTCAAATACCATTGTACAGATAACAAACATTAGAATACGAGTTGCACAAAAATGAAAGTAAAATGTTCATGGGTTTTCTTGAATATTCGCAGCAAAATGCAGAAATGTGAAAGAACAGACTTATACCCAAACACTGAACATATGTAAAACTGATCAGGAATAGAATAGAATTAGACTGATTCCTATATTGGGGTTTTCTACATTCATCATCATAGTCCATCAACATGTTCCATTAGTTGCTCATCAATAATCTAAAATGTGTTATAATTATAATAGAGATTATTTTCATTTTGAAGGAGGGAAGTTGATTGCTAATTATCTTTTGATGCTTACTATTTTTGCTTGCTTAAAAACCTAGAAGACATGATCAATAAGAGGGAAAAGTTCTCAACTTCCTCCACCATTTTTCTTTCTAGTACTTTGTAGATTTCCACACAGCCTAATATTTAACTAAATATAGTTCTATTGGAACTATCCTAATAATTGTTAGTAAATGAAACCATTTGGATACTCATTTCAGATGTCCCGCTAAGTGGTACACACATTTGTAGAGACAAAAAGCTTCATTTAGATTTCTCCGTTCGCCTCTCTTTAGCATTCTCAATCTTCATGATTCCCAGCCCAGTGAGGTTGTGGGAATTGAAACTCTCTTGTGATCTCGTTGGCCCATCAGTCATTTATCAATTAGCAGCTAGTAATTTCTGGTGTGCATATGTTAAACACAGGCTGTTGACAAGCCTGTCCCTTTATTAAATACATGTGCAGAAATCAAAGAGAGTGATTTAGCTGTGGAAATGTTAGAGGGAGCTAACATCAGTATAGAAAACATTTCATTTCCCTGCCTAGATTTTTGTACTCAAACATAGTATGAACTACGAATGTTCAACAGATCACCAGAAGCTGGGGCAATATGCCTTAAAAACACAAAGTCATTTATTTGTTCCCTTTTCAAGTTAGCATTGTAAACAGAATGAGTCAGGCTGTGGCTTATTTATTGCTTTTGGTAACTCAGGAGCAAATACTAGTATCATACCCAAGAGCAGAAGCATTTGCACACTACAGGTGGCACTTCCAAGTTATTTCAGCATCTCTGATAAATGAGGACGGTCATCTGCAATTCCTGCTGCTAGTCTTCACTCTTCTCCTCCACAAGTACATGTGATTCCAAGGCTTCCACTCATCAACGTCTCTGCTTGTTTGCAGTTGGTCCTGCTCTAAAGAAATGTTTGTCACAACAGTAATTTCCAACTCTTTGTGAAGAAGAAAAACCTGTATCACAATGAACTGTACAGTTGGTTGGTATGAATTTTATCTGTAAAAGAGTATTATCTAGAAATCTCTACTAGGCTTAGAAATGTTCCGTACTGCATACTCCTCTTGAGATTATTCGAGTGAATGACTGGAAGGTTTATTCGTGGGACTGGTGTACTTCTGGACTACACAATGTTAGGGCTGTGCAACATAGGGATAAAAACATTTCTTGGAAAAGACACAGCTGTTTTGAAGACAGGTGCACCAGCCTACAAAGCACCTTTCTGGAACCGAATCTGGAGAGTTTCAGAAAGCATTTTATAAAATAAAATAAAATATGAGAACCACTGTAGAAAGCAATGACAGGAGCAAGACAAAATCAAGAGCAGTAGGAGACATAACATCGCTGAATGAAATAAGTTACAGCCATGTTTTTTAACTCCCAGACAAGAAAATCAATCAAATTTGCTCTGTGCAATAACAGAAAAAAACCTAATGTGGTAATAGAACAGGTGACAGGTATGCTGCATACGTTATCTTCTAGTCCAAAAAAATTGGTCTGGGAAGATTCTATGATTCTGAATGCTAAAAACTCCCTTAATTGGTTTTACATGAGAACAGGTATTTACATAAAAATTTCTTTTTTAGTAAAGTTTAGCCAGACTCTTTTTTCTATTATTTATATCACTTGGGTATTCTAAGAAAATTAAAAACACATCTGCACTATATTCTGGGTGATAGCCTTTCAGCTGTTTCAGAACTAATATGTTTTCCTTAATCTTGACTTTTTCAGGCCAAATATCTTCAACTCTTTCATGGCTCAGAGGACTTATTTCAGGCTCTTCATCATTCATATTGCCCTTATCTGGAGTCACTCCACTATATCGATGTCTTTCTTAAAATGTGGTGCATAATACAAAGAGAATGCTCTAGATTTTCCTTGGCCAATGCTGTAGAGAACTGAACTGAATCCATCTCTCTTAATTAGAATACCATGTTCCAATTAACATAGCTCTATATGTCGTTGTATGATTTAGCTACTGTATTCAAATGTTGCTATCCATGCAACTTCCAACCAAGGCATTTATATTTTTTTAGTTAACGTGATCTAGAAAGGCATGATCAATTCAAAGCTTGTAGGAAGATAAAACTGATAATTATGTTTTATTCTGAATGATTTCATTCAAAGAAAATTATTGCATGCTTTGATTGTAATGGAATCTATATCTGCTTCCAATGTTCAAATGACAAATTATTAATTGAATAAAAGCAAAAACTGCCATTTCCTGGTTAGGAGTAGAATACAACATGGGTGCTTTGTGAGATAGCACTTAGCTATAGCACTTAGACTTATATACCACTTCATAGTGCTTTACAGTCCTATCTGAGTGGTTTATGAATGCCAGCCTATTGCCCCCAACAATCTGGGTCCTCATTTTACCAACCTCAGAAGAATGGAAGGCTGAGTCAACTGTGAACCTTTATTTAATATGCCCTTAAAGAGAATATAAGAATGAAATGATGAGTAAGATTATGATATAAATTATATTGTATGCTGTAATTATACTGTATGCTTTATACAGAAAATGTTTTTTTTTTCAAATATAACACATCCTCTGTTAGTATTCAGTAAAAGATACTCACCCTTTTAAAAGCTGGGCTCTCACAATAGCTTCGGAAGGACTAATAAATTGGTCCATGTGTTAATCAATAAAGTGAATGAATAACCAATGAAAAAGTGTCACTGGCCTGCCAAAGGGGAAATCATCCAAGAATGAAACCAATGTAATAACACAGGTGCATTGTATCCTTCAGCAATTAGATGTAAAACATATTGAAGCAGCAATTCCCAGTGCTAGAATGTTCGCTCCTCTGACAGCATTAAAATAGTCATTTTAATAGGGTTTAATGTACTTTAGGTATAAAATGTGGATTCAAGATACTCTTGCAACGACATTCTATGCAATAAGTGCTGAACATTTGGAAAGGGGTGCCTTTCCTCCTCCCCCCCCCCTCAATGTGTTGTAAATTTTAATTACTATTTTGCAAAGCCTTTTGGCAGAGCTTTGAACTCTGGAGAAAAATCCCTTGTATATTTGCATATAAAAGCTGGCATCCCTTCCCTTTTGCCTATTGAACTTGCTTCAGAGAGATTTTCAGGCTACCATAGGTAAAATTGATCGAATTCCCAATCCTGCCTCGGAGCAGTTAAACAAAAGCCATTCTCGGTTTTGCTTTTTAAAGTAAAAGTTAACGTAGCAATGTAGAATTTTCAACAAACTGTCAGAGAAATGAGAAATGAAGAGTTCTTTAAAGGGAGTTGAGACTTCTCAGAACTGTTAGACTTGCTATTGTTTGCCAGATTTCTTTGCCAGCTACTAGACTTCTAAGCTTGTGATCCTTCCCTTGGCTGCTTCGTTTAATTTTCCTAGGAAAGAGGTTATGCCAAGCTGAGTAGCTTTTCAAATTTATTGCCAACGTGAGATGGGGAAATCATTACTGGATATTTACTGGGGGTGGGGTTCACTGTAAAGACATGTACGGGCTTCAGGGCTTTCACCAAACCATTGTTCTTTTAAAAACCCTGTGCAAAAAAAAAAAGATTTATACTCTTTTTCAAATGGAGAGAATATTCACAAAAGTGACAGAAGTGCAGCTGTCTTCAGAACACCTTTTGTAGCCTTTCTTGCATCCAAATAATTTTAAAAATAATTACAAATGTGAATATGAATGTAAAAGACCATGAAGATCATTTCTTTGAGTAAATAACCTCTCAAAAATGTATATTCATAATCGCTGGCAAATTACCGCTTAGAAATAAAATGTGTCTGCTGCCATTAGAAACATGTGTTGCCATTTTTCTGAAAATATTAAAATCTTAAGATCTGAACATCTATAATAAAAAGGTAGGTGTCATGGCACTGCTGCAGGAAGCCCAAAGAATGTTTGCGTCTTTGCAAGAGCAGATTTAGGCAAGCAGCTTGTAGAAACTAATGTATTTTTTGTAATTCAACTGCCATAAATTCCAATCAGAGTAGCTTTCTATAGTGCAACTACTACCTGGATTTGACCAGCCCCATTGTTATGTATGGACCGCACTAAACCAAATTCACACTGGTCATGGTAGATGTGCTGACACTCTTTATAAGTGTGGCAAAATGCTATCAACGAATTGTGACTGTGCAGCCGAAAAACAAGCTATCCAACACATCATGTCAGAGTGCCAAAACAAAGCCTATAATGGACACTTTGCTGATTTCTTGGCTGTGACAAATGAAGCCAAAAAATGATATCTGTAATCTAGACATATTTTTATATTATTTTGTATTTTATATCCCAACTACAAAATAAAAATGCAAGTATTTTGCATTTTTATCTCTTGTGTTTTTATCAAAATGTGATGTGAATATGCCATAGGAAAAATAATTATAAAAATGTAGTGCAACCCTATTAGACTACAATAGATAAATAGTTTGCCACTGCATATTTTCAAAAAAAAAATTTCCAACTTCCCAGTCTATTATGCCCTGTTATTTTCTGTTGATCTCCAATCCAATTACTAACCAGGTCTGAATTTCTGAGTCCATCCAAGGCCACCAAGGGGCTACCATTGAGCTGAAAAATACAGTATGCCTAGATAACATTGGTAATCTAGTATTGGGCTACAGACTAGAGAAGTACAAAAGATTATAAACTCCAAACATTTTGAACTCTATATATTACATTTTAGTTTGAAACATCAGTTTTTCTTTAAAACAACTTATCAGAAATATGTCATTTGGATAATTCTGGAGATGTTTGGATTTCAAATTGTTTGAGCTGCAGATATTTCCAGGAAATACAGAACACTGTTTTATGCTCAAAGTACTATTTCAAATTTGAAGTATTCTATTCTGCATTAGCAGAGATAGTTTTGAAGGGATCCAATGTTGTAATTTTTATGTTTCTACTCCCTCCATGCATAAGGCAAAAGGTTTATTTGTAATCTGTTTATGAAATTTTAACAACTACATGACTAGTACACAGTTTCCTGGTCCTTAATATAAAAATATTAAGTATTTTTATGGCATAATAATTAGCATGACTGAACATATGATTTATATGTATTATTCATTAATCAATACTTTCTACCAGATATGAAAAAGCAATGCTAAGAAACCCATAGAAAAAATATTTTCTAGATTGCTGCTGTATATTCGGAATCTCAGGCTAATTAAACAGAGACATTAAAGACAATGGATCAGATCCAGGTATTTCATTTAAAGGCATTGAAACAGTTCAACTAGTTCCTTCTAGAATTAATATTTTTTTTAAAAAAAATGTATATTACATTACAAATCTAAATGATTAATTTTGTTGGCATAAACTAACCAACATTCATTTCATCCAGTATTGGTATTCTTATTAATATAATGTTAAACCAAATCCCCTCCTTGAATTTAGATATAACACAACACAAAAACACCTTATCCTATTGTGTCAACAATCCCTTCTCTTAGTTTTTCCTGTTCTAGGATTAAGATTGTAATGCTGTACACTGCTGTTCCTTAAAATAAATCCTCAAAGCAGCAAAAAAATTTAATCACATATTTTGAAAAAATCAATATTTCCATCGATATCCAATATTCCACCTATAAATAGCATTTTGTAATCAAAACCATCCCACTCTATCATAAGAATTGTCAGTCAGTCTATGAGTAGCCTAAAAGTTGCTGAAATGTAAAAAAAAGAAAGCTTTTAAAACACTAAAAATAAACAAAAACTAAGAAACAGATCAGTAAAACTCTTTTCGGCTAATGGCTACAAAACCCTGGTCAACTATTAGAGTGATATAAAAATCACAGGGGAGAAAAATAGAGAAAAATAAAAATTCCGGAATACTGATTATCGGATATTCAATACCCACTTGTAAAATGCAATTACATAATCAACATAGACAGCAGATAATCCTGTAATTAAGCAGTTTATGGACATAAATAGCTAAATATTTCTTCAGAAACATAATTTACTGAACAACTGTTACAACTCAGAGTCACAATGGAACATCCTTGATGGAGTGTTTTAGATATGGCCCTGGTTTCCAACTGTGAGATCTATATAGAAGTTGATTCACCAACTTGTTCCCTTTTTTGCAACTTTCAGAGTTTGATCTCATCATGATTGCTAGAAACTAACAGAACAGTTTCCCACTTTTTATCTTCTAAAACTGTTTCCAAACTGCAGTCCAGCCTAGATGTATGATGTGCCCTCACCTAATGTGGAAGTTCCCACTTCCCAAGGAAAGATTAAGAACAGCCCTTGCACATTTGATAATGTCTGCCATAGAAAAACTCAAAACATGGGGAAAATTAAATGGAGAACAGCCTGATTTCATGTGAAACAAAAAAGTTCAAATTAAATTAACTTGAAAATACACAAAAATAGCACTCTTAATAGTATTGTTTCCCACTACCAGAGAGAGAATGTTGGAATAGAGAATGATGACTATTATAAATAATAGGCTGCACAAATCCTTCAAAAAAACCCATTCATTAGGCATAGCAACTCATCCCAAGTATTTCACTTAGAATTATTAAAGCAGCCGCATCTTTTTCCAAACTTATGCAAATGTTTTGATACTACCTGCAGCTACCTCCACTTGACACATTGCCCTGGAAAAAGATGCAGCTGCTTTAATGATCTGAGGAGAAGTCCATCTAAAGTGGTTACTTATTGTGAAGAATTGCTATCTTGAAATAAGTATACAATCTTAATAAACAAGCCTTGCAGTAGGGATACGATGCTATCGATATTATTCAAGATTGGCAAGAATAGACATTCTCTAAGGTCATACCTATCCAGGAAACCTAAGCCAGTTTCTTGACCATTGGAACTGGTTAATTCGCCTTCCTCTGTCTCTCTTCTCAAATAGTGATGATGATAAGAAAGAGAAAGCTTTTTTCTATTTGTTCATTCATTCTTTGTTTAATTAGGAACTTTCTGAATTGAGGATGGGGATGGAAAAAAGAAAACACTGCAGCAGCTAACAATAATATTTTGGGGGAAAGAGAAGGGTCATTTAAGGTGTTTAGTCAAGGATTTTCAAAATCTGTATCTAGCAATTAATACTGCGATGTTGGAAAAGAGAAAATGGAACAATGTTTACCATGGGTGATGGAAAGATATGACACTTGTTGTAACTATACTCCATGATTTGCTCAGCATTATTTTCATGAATTGCTTGTGTAAATCATTATGATGAATCAGCTATGTAAACATGACTCTTGATATAGAACAAAAAACTGGCAAAGGCTTGTTCAGGAATGACACAAGCTTTTCCCCATCTGTTCAACGGTCTTTCTGGATTTATAAAGGACAGAGGAGAGAATATATTACATGATTGTAATACTTTAAAACGATGCCAAGGTTAGTTTCACCAAGACTTTAAGATTACCTTAAATTTTCAAATTGCTGCTATTTTATGTACATTTGTGTAGATTATTAAGCCTAGCTTTTACTGCATATCAATTTGAGAGGGAGGAGAGGCTAATTTTCAGAATGCTTATTTTTGTGGATAATTCATAAATCTCCACAACTGAAATGATTAATAATACATGGATGCTGGTTAAGTGTTAAAATGTCTGAGATTCTATAATAGCAAAATTTTGACTGGCACAAAAAAATAGCATGATGTAACAAAATGATTAAGCCTTATAATGATTAAGCAATAATATTGGAACTCAATAATGCTAGAGCAAAATAATTACAGTTGCAAAATTTGAGCTGGGAATAAATTAGGCACACAAAATAAGTTTAATAGATTTTCCTTTTAAAAGTAATTTACCTTTCTTTTAAAAAGCATTTCTATACATGCTCACTTATTTCTGATCAACTACAGCATCAAGGGATGGCTTGCACATGTAAACCAAATTTCATTAAATAAACACACTGATCAGAAATATTTATCACTTGAAATGCGATCCTTTTTAAAGAAGTAGTTCATTCATCAAGTTATGTCACAACTGTACATGTACATCTGTATAATCCTGTGTTATCCCAAGCTTTTGTTCTCTTAAAATATTCTACTGAACTGAAGTCTTGTACAATTGCTTTTTCTATTGAAAGTGAGTCATTCCCCCAAAAGAGAGAACAAACTTCACTGGCAGCAAAGCTAAAATTTTAATATCTCCTGGGCTTACTTAGAATATCTTCATTCACCTATTTAAACAGCCCATGGTTTTTATTGATTGTTAATGGATTTTATTTATTGTTAGTACTGCTATGGCTACTGATAATACTCTAATATTAGTACCATTAAATAATACCAGCTGCTTCAGGAAGAAGATTTCTTTTTATTGAATTGTATTCAAACTTTTAATTTTAAATAGTTCAGTCTCTAGCAATTTTCTACACGAAGGCATTTAACCAATTTCATCTATTTTAAATGTTGCTAAATCAGTATTCAATCTAGAGAAGGGCTGTGAAATTTGCGGGCTGCAGGCCATATTCATCACGTACTAGCCACGCCCACACCAGCTTAGCAAAGGGGAAAAAGATAAAATGCATCATGTGATGAGGCCATGACAACGCGAGTTTGACACTCCTGATCTAGAGTATCCTTACCACTACAGCAGTAAAAGAATTCTTCTGGGCTTTCAGTCTTAGAATGTCTGTCTACCATAATTGGGAGTGAGCTAACTATTGAACCTTGAAGTTCATATAATATAAAATAGGATTATATAAATATATACATTCAGTTGTATATACAAGTAGAAACATTGATTTTGAGTTTATTTTTGTCTCACTGTGTGTGTGTGTGTGTGTGTGTGTGTGTGTGTAAATATACATATATACACACACATACATATACACAGTAGGAGATTCAAATAATTTAAAAATTGGTTCTCTGCCCTAATGACCAGCTGGGTAGGTGTGTCTGGGTGATCATGTGACTGGGTAGAGCTCGGGCAATAGTAAGTCTGGGCATACTGCCAAGAACCTTTAGCTGTTATATGGATTAACCAAGAGGTAGCTTCTGTAAGCAGGGCAATAAAGATTAGGCTAGAAACAACACCAGAATGTTTCCTTCCTGCCTTCCTTACAGGAT
>JAOYMU010000302.1:17747030-17764572 GCA_025802295.1 Psammodynastes pulverulentus | reverse complement strand
TGTGTGCTCTTGTATTGTTGTGGTTGAAGCTGAAGTAGTCATTGACAGGTAGGACATTGTAATAGATAATTTTATGTTCTTGAAGATGATTATAAATAATATGACAGATATAATAAATATATGCAAGACTTTGTGGACAGACAGGATGAAGAGGAAATAGAAGCCCTAGCTGATGGAGAAGTGTTGAAAAATAACTAAATGGAGGATTATGAAAAAGAAATGACAATCAGATTGGAAAGACACATGAGAAATCAAGAGCTGAAAAAGGATCTGGGCAAGGACTTGTTTTTGAATTTACAAAAAAAGCCTTCTAAAAACTTGAAAAAAAATGAAATGGGAGAAAGAAAGTCTGCATGGAGATTAATTCTGTAACAGCAACTTGATGGATTAAAGGTTAACATTGTCAGAAGCAAAAGAATTTAAAATTAGCTTGTTTCCTTGTTTACTTTTATAAAATTCTGGAAAACCTTTATGGACTTTTTGCTGACATTTGGACAGAAATGAAAATGATTTTTGGATTTGTTAATGGATAAGGGGAAATATGGAAAGAAATGAGCCACCTATATACTTTCATAGGGATTAATTTCCCTGCACTTGTTGCAAGGACAATCAGGAATAATTTCTTTAAAGATTCTTTTTTCTTTCTTTTTCCTTTCTGCACTTTATATTTCTTTTTTTTCCCTATTCTTATTCCTGATTTTATTTTGTATTATCTTTTAGTATTGTAAAACTATTTAATAGTGTCTTTATTTTTAAGAAAGATGATTTACAGTTGGTCAGCATCTATATAGCACAATAACACCAATATTGTAGGATATTTTGGACCAATTTAAAGTGCTTTACTACCATAAAACTCTTCATGGACCCTTGTAACCTTTTGGATTGTCTAGAATATGCCTGTCCATTTCAAGCAGGTGATCCTGTCTTAACAACTTAGTGCAAAGCAAGGTAGGTGCATTGATTGACAGCTGCCTTTCAAGCAGCTTGCTCCTTCCACCTGCTAGATGGGAAAAACCAATAATTCTTTTCTTTAATGTGGTGGAGCAGGTGGGGCAATGAGAACTTGAGAAACTGAGATCTGGCAATCTTCCCATACAAGCAACCATTATAGTATTGGTAATTATGATATCTCTGCTGCTGATCTTGTAACAATATTACTGCTGCTTTTGCTTTTTTCTTTAAATGATATCCTGATCCCAATAGCAGAAACTAAGTCAATCTAGCAACTACTGGAAAGAAGACATGTGAACTGCAACTCCAAGCGGCCAATAGAAGTTGGGCAGATCACAGCCCTTGATGATATCATCATAGTTGTCACCAAAATGCCAGAATACAGCAAGGCTTAGATCAAGATAATACAGAAGATAGTAATACTTTTAACAACTGACTAGATACCCCTATGTAGTTCGATTGCTGGGCTAAGATGAAGGATGTGTTTTGGCGGCATGTGTCTAAGGAATAGTGAGCAATACACTGTAAAGCCACTGGTGGGAAAAAGACTGGATGGGCTTCTGCCTGTCTACAATGCATTGAGTTCAGCAGCATCTTGAGCAAAAGGAAGTTGTGTCAGATCCTAGCGCCTCTTTCACCTGATTGGAACCCGAACTTTGTGCATAATTTGGGACTTTGCACTTCATAAAAATAGACACTATAAGAAAACTACTATTTTTATCATCCATTTCTTTGTAAAGGTGGGAAGGAAGGAAATGTATGTAATTCAGTGACTGACAGTTCTCATTTAGTGGTGAATATAAGTAGTCCTTGATTTCTGACCACAATTGAGCCCAAAATTTCTGTTACCAAGCAAAATTTGTCCCATTTTAAAACCTTGCATGCTACAGTTGCAAGTTAGTAAGACAGTTGTTAAGTGAATCTGGCTTCCCAATTGACTTGGCTTGCCAGAAGGTTGCAAAAGGGGACCCATGATTCCGTCATAAATACGAATCAGTTGCCAAGTGTCTGAATTTTCATCATGTGACTGTGGGAATGCTGCAATGGTTGTAAGTGTGAAAAATGGTTATAAGTCACTTTTCAGTGCCATTGTAACTTTGAATGGTCACTAAATGAATGGTTGTAAGTTGAGGACTATTCGTACTCCAGTCAATGCATGATGATGATGATGCTATCATCTATTTAAAATTAGATTAAAATTAAAATTGAAACAACAGAATTTACACCTACCTGTTTTAATTTGTCTTCAAATGCTACAGTTTATATTCAAATGCTTGAAATATTTACTGTACTTTTCAAAATTTCTATGTGAATTTTTTTTAAAAAAGCACAAAGTTTCCTTTTCCCCAATTGCGCTTATTTGGCCAAATCATACAACTTGTGACTCATTTTGA
The DNA here is from genome assembly GCA_025802295.1 of Psammodynastes pulverulentus. NCBI lineage: Eukaryota > Metazoa > Chordata > Lepidosauria > Squamata > Psammodynastidae > Psammodynastes > Psammodynastes pulverulentus. Next base: position 17,762,227 of record JAOYMU010000302.1, on the reverse strand, counting down.
GTTAAATTGGGCTGCATCTAAATTTCAGAATTGGGCGTAAACCAAACACTCCAGCTTTTTATCTATCCCACAAATCTGACAGATTCACAAAATATTGATCATGATTACCAAATCATGATCAATAGGAAGTAGATGAATTAGAAGTACTAATATATGATATTTTCTTTCAACTTTGGCTTTATACTGTGGCTATAAAATGAATGAATGAATGAAATCCTTTTATATCTGCTCTGGTTTGTGTGTTTTTAAAAAAGAAACATGCCTTTTTTAGATTTGGTCTTGTCTAACATCTGTTTGGTTTAGTGCGGGGTGTCAAACTCCCAGCCCATGGGCCACGCCCATGCTCGGTTTAGCAAAGGTGAGGGAAAGTCACGATATATCACGTGACGACACCATGATGACGCATGTTTGACAGCCCTGGTTTAGTGGAACTTTAAAGGTGAGCTTCCATCACATTCTTAATTGTGATAGGGACTAATAAGCAGGTGTGGCAGATGTGACAGAACACTATCAGATGTGAAAAAAATGGGAAGACTACTCTCTGACAACCAACTAGGTCTACCCCCCAACCTATTATCAGCTTTTATTCTTACATTTTCAAACAAGGAACTGGGACAGAACTAAGCATCCTTTTGATATTCCAAGAACATTTATAAGCCACTGAAAAATCCAGTAGAATTCTAGAAACTTTTAAAGAGAATTTTGGAGGCTGATGTTTTTTCTTTCCAGCTTCCTCGTTAATTTTGATTAAAATTTAACAATAGAGTAAGATATCGAGTTTGTTGGGCATAAAATTGAATTGCTGACATATATATTGGTGTCCCTGGGTAGCCTCATTGGGAGTTTCAGCACTAGGCTCAAATGTGTTTGCTACTTTGTGTATATAACATCCCAGCCTGGTATATCTGCTTATAAATAACTTTTTTTATTGATTAATTTTGCTCAGAAAAATAGTAATCAAATCTGGCCAGCAAAGTAGAAGGAGGAGCTATGGGATTGTTGCCAGTAGCTGCCATTCCTGTCCTTCTCCAAGCAACAGCCACCATTTTTTTCTCTTGTTAACAAGTTCCATCTTGCATTTTGATTGGGCTGAATGGGTAGGATTACAGAAAAAGAGAAAAGCTTTGTATTTTCATTTTAAAATGACATTGTCTATTTATCTTGAACGCTTGTGTCAAAGGAGCCAGTCTGATCTAGTGGTTAAGGCACCAGGTTACAGACCAGGAGACTGTGAGTTCTAGCCCCCCCTTAACCATGAAAACCAGCCAGCTGACTTGACCCAGTCACTCTCTCCCCATCCAACTCATCTCACAGGATTGTTGTTGTTGGGAAAATAGGAAGAAGATGTGTTGGATATGTTCTCGCCGCCTTCACTTATTGGTAAAAATAATAGAAGCGGGGTTATAAACAAATGAATAAACAAAAACAAAAAAAACAAGATCAAATAAGAATTCACACCTCATGCAGGAGTTGACAAGGTGTATTAATTTTGTTCCTAAAATGTGGGATCTTCCCCATGACAATCTTAAGTTGTTGAAACTGTTGAAAATGACTATGGCTTAAGAAATGGCTGTCCAGATGTCAATCTATTCTTCACTTTGGGACAGGTATGCACAGCAGTTATTTAATAATTTTGCTTTGGTTGATTCCCATGGAATTTTTACTCCTTCCACTTCTACGAAGAACGCAAATGCAATCACTTTTCATGAGTGAAGGATATGCCATTTCCATTAAGAAACCTTCGGTGGCATCCACTCTTGTCTGAAAGTTATTAAAAATCCATTCTCCCTTTATCTACATGTCATGTTCTTCATTTCTTCTGAAAGAAAATATTAGTTATAAAGTAGTTCATGGGAATGAAAAACCTATTTCAGAATAAATGATGAGGAAATCACTCAAGATTCACTGTTCTCTGACGGGGGGGGGGGGAGATCCTGCATTTTTGTCCTGCTACGACTTCTTATTCAGTTGGATGAAAGAGTATTTGCTTTAAAAATTATTCAAGGAAGTCAGGGACGTTTCCCTGTGTGGGTCATGGTTCGCTCATAATTTATGATGAGGTGGCCCAGCTGCGTGTGCGAACATCCCATCTTTCACTACAGGCTCATTTTTCTCTCACGGCCTGCAGTCTTTTTGTTTTCAACTCTTCCCCGAAGTTGCAAGGGAAACTTTCATGAGGAAATCTTCCAGTTGGGCTCTTTTCAGCCAGAGAAGCTTCAAAGTGATGAAAGGCCATTAACAGAAGAACCAACAAGTACCACCTCCAACATGAGGATAAACTCAAAAGCACAGCTAACAGAAATCATTGCTTTTTTAAAAAAAATCCTGAAACATCAAGAGGCTAACAAAGAAAAATAGAAAAAAAAGATTTCTGAGAAGCTGCAAGGTAATATTGGTTACCAGGAGTCCAGATTAAAATGAGAGAAACATTCCTTTACCGAGACACAATGAAAGATCCTTGAAGGATTTTATTGGTATTCACTTAATGGTGTTATTTTAGATTCTTGGGACATCTTAACATTTGTTACTCTCTTTTTTTGCAAAAATTGCATTTTTTAAAAATCCACCAAAAAGATTCAATGGATTCATATAAGATTTCTTTTTTTAAAAAAAGACTTTTCTAAAAAATAGAAATTGAACAGAAACCGAAAGATATGCATTTCTGCTATATCTCTGGCGAGCTTTTGGGTTTCTGTTTTTCTTGCTTGGCAATTGAGTTACATCCATGCATCTCTGAAAGGCTGATCACTTAGCTGGAAAGAAATGTGCTTTTTTTTTCCCTTTCTTTTTTGCACAATGTAATGATATTTCTCTTTCCATTTGGAAAAGAAAACCTTTGGGAAAAATGCACACTGAGATATTTATACTGATTTTTGCTGTTCTCCCTTTGGCCTTTTGCATTCCCAATTTATTACCCTTCATTACAAATTTATTTCCATCCATAACAGTATAATTATGTTTAGCGCCAAATTATGGTAATGTTCTTCGAGATGTATAAACATGACCGCCAGGGGGCAAAGCCACAAATGTAACATGGAATTAATCTAAAGAACAGCAAAATGCTTTTCTTGGCTTTCTTCTTGATACAACATAAATTACATTGGCATTTTATTCAAAGATCTGATCGACTTAATAACTGTGCATAAATCATTTACATTTTCTCACCTCTTCGTTCCTTTTTTTCTTTTACAATACTGAATATTTGATTCCATTATGTATTAAAAAATTATCTCATGATAAGACGCAGCTGCTTTTTGCATACATATTTATTTGCTGAACTTATATGCAATCTCAGGACTCTCAGGATTCTCAGCAGCATACGGAATATAAATTAAATCAGCCATGATAAGATTTAAACAGAAACAAAAGGAAAACAAAATAAAATTGAAAAAATAATGTAAATAACAAGTAAAACAAGACATAGTAGGATAAAAAAAATCAGTGGCATGTTCCTCCAAACAGCTCAGGTTTGAAGACCCTTCAAAAAAGCCATCAGGGACCTAACAGTGTCCAGGAAATCCAGAGGAAGTTCAACACAGAAGTGTGAGACCACTAGAAGTTTGTCATAGCTCTAGTAGGTCAGGCCAGTACCAATTATTGGAGGAAGGAGCCAAGAGAGGGTGTGAATCCAGATTATGAGTAGTGGAACTCAAAGTAGCAAGGACTCCTGTCTACTTACTCATGTTTTACCAACTTTAACTCCTTCCAGATAATCAAGCTATAATGTACTTCACTCACTTCCATTGTATCTATCAGTCAGAGTCAAACCTGGAACAAAATTGAGCAACTTTGTCTAACAGATGCCTAGAATAGTCTTCACAGTGACTCTGTAAATGTTTGCCTGACCTTCCTTTACCCAAGAGGTTTACCTTGGTCACCCAAAATGGGACCACTGGCCAGTACCTACAGATATAATAAGGGCAGAGAAGTTAAGTATGCTTTATTGTTCTTACCACTATAAAGAAACTCCTGCTAAAGGTTCTCACCTGTGTCCAGTCAACCATCTTTTGTCTTTCTGTTTTGGTACTGTAGATGCTTCTTTGTGTTCTCCCAAAGCTCTTATGTAAGACAGGGTACTGTTTTCTACAAAAAGAGGACAACTGACTGTTTATTTATTTAAAAGATTTATATAGCTGCCCAACTCTCACACGGTGACGTGCTGAACATATAGATACTAATATAATTGATCTCATTGGAGGTGAATAGAGGATGTACTGAAGAGGTTCAAAGAACTAATACAACCCTTATCTATAATGCAAATTTCCTTCATTTCATTTGGTTTTTGTATCCTTATAAGTGACTACAAAATCAGGACTGCTATGAGCGTTCCTCCAGTGTCTGCTAAGTGCCCCAAATCTGCTGTCTTTATAAAAATCTAAGCACATCTCCTGGAGATGTGAGCTCAGCCTTGAAAAATACAAGTAGTCCTCACTTAACATCCACTTGTTGAGTGATTGTTCAAGTTGCAACAGGACTGAATGAATGGTACAACTTTATTGTGGCTGCTGCAGCATCCTGGCATTTGTGATTGCCATTTGTGAACTTCACTGCCAGCTTCTGAAAAGCAAAAGTCAATGGGGAAGATGGCAGGATGGTGATCGCATGACCACAGAATGCTGTAACTGTGTAGAATTCACCTTAACAAGGGCAAATTGTAAATTGGTGCAGTCAGGTGACACCATACCTTACAACCATGCTGCTTAGCAATGGAGTTCCCAGTCCCAATTACCACTTATAAGTGAGCGCTACCTGTATAGAAACTGTGGGAAAGTGCCTGCAACCCTCCATCTTGGCTTTGTCAAGGGGCACTCTACTATCTGGTGTAGACTGCCCCAATGTAAGAGATTAAAGTGCAGGAGCTATAATAGACCCAGAGTTTCCTCAGATGGATCATATTTGCCTCTTCAAACCAAATACCTTAACTAGTGATCATCCCGTTTTTATATCCTGGAATATTGAAAAATGGAAAGTCCGAAGTAAGGGTCTATTATTTCTGGCATGCTTCTGTATGGTAGATCCCCCCCCCCCAGGAAATATGATGGGCACATAAATTAACTTTTCAGGGGTTTAAGACAACCATATTAGCTATGCCTGTAGTAGTCAAGGAAGATATCTGAGGTTTTAGGCATCTTAATTTTCACCTCTCTACAGGCTCAAATAGGTAAAAGAACTTGGGATCATTTATCAATTACTGTAATTATGAGATATTAATAATATACTTCATTACAAATATGGTACCTTGGTGGAAAGCAGGGGTCAATAAACTTAAATCCAGTCTTTGGATAAATATTTTTATTTACTGGCTGAAACTACTCCACAACTCTGTTTGATTGGTTCAACTAATTCTGGCAAAAAATTTCAAATTTTCCTGGGAAAAAGCAAACTAAAAGAAATTGAGGCATGATGCCTTTTACAATGGTGCCATTTTACTTTTAAGGCAAATCAAGTTAAGTTAGGCTGAAGACAAAGGATTTTAGATATAGAAGGTTAAATAGAAAGTGCTGCCTTCTCACAAGATATATTTATAATTATGTGAATTTAAGTTCTCAGATTACCTTCATACCTCAGATTAGCTATTGACATATTTAGGTGCTATTTTTTTCCTTTAAAATACATTAAAAATGTAGTTTTTAAAATTCCGTATATGGTGTTATGTCTATGAACATAATAAAATTTTAATTTGATTTGATTTGAAGCTGATAAAATTTGGAAACGAGAATACATATACGATGTTTTCAGAAATGTCAAACAAGTCCACCAGATCTCAAGTTCTGGCATTTTATAATGTCAGCCAATGTGCTATTTCAAATGCTCATGTTAGCATCACTGGAATTAGGCAGTGTATTGCCTCAAGGCCACAAAGAAAAGATGAAGCCAATAAGCTATTATTTAAAATATTTAGCAATCCAGAAATGTGGTGTGCCTGAATTGAGAATATACTCAATTCTTAAAGTATCTGTAAAAACTGGAATCTTACAAACTGAATACAGCCTGCAGTTATTGCTTTCCCTGATACACTGCAAATACATAGAGCAGATAGCCAGTCTACTCTTCTAGAAGCTATCCTCATGTTGACTATTACCCAGGAAAAACAACGTAGATGATTAGTAAAATATCTTGGTTCAGATTCAATTCGACTTTTAGAAGTAGTCTTATTGCATGCTTCAATATTTATATCTGATTGCTTTCTACACTGTTCACTTTACTGCTTTTGACTCAGAGCTATAGGCAATGCTGAACTTTATACAAAATGACCAGTCATCGCATGCATTCAACATGCCCAGCCCATTACTGGCAGAAAAAAGAAGACTTATCAAAGAGATGGGATCTCTATGCTGACAGAATTGTTCTTCCAGTTCAGATGAGATTAAACTGTACAAGAAGTACTGGAAACATCTGCATTTGGTCTATCTTCCTTTTCTTTTTTCTTTTCTTTTCCTATCTTTTTAATTTTTTATATTATTTTGAAGTTTCTGTTAGCTTTTTTCTTTGTATTTGTAAACTTTAATAATAGCTTTTGAAAAATGTACATGGCTATCAAAAATTGTTTTTTCTAGGGGTTGAAAACACAGCCAATCAATTCAGATCAGCTGCTATGAAGCACTTTGAAAACATGAGTTAGATGGACATATCCTGATAAACCGATAATGTATCTAAGTCAGGGGTGTCAAAATCAAGGCCCATGGGCCAGATCTGGCCCATGGAGTGCTTAGATCTGGCCCGCAGGGCCGCCCTGGAAATAGTGGACCGGCCCATGGTGCTTCTGCCAGTGAAAATGAAATCAAATTTGACACCCCTGATCTAAGTTCACTCAAAAAGATCCCAATGATCACATATGGTTCTAGGCCACATGCTATCTCCTCTTGATAAAAAGGGAAAAATGCTATAAATGAGATGCTGATACTATTTACTTAGACTTTGGTTTGAAGCATAAAGGTTAACCACTCTAGAGTCATTGTCTTGGTGGCATTGGTCTTTAATTAGAGAGTGCAAAGATTTGTCCCGTGACTCAAGAATCATCCATTAGTAAGCATCTAAGACGTGTTTCACAGTATTGAATGAAAAACAGATATATTTTCTGTCCACAACAATGGCTGCACATGACTTCATGGTAGGTTCATATCCACACATATTATGGTAACTACTGCACATGTTGAAGGTTACAAAGGTGTTTGTTTGTTTTTCCCAAAAGACAACTGGACTTTCTTGGTTTGTTTCTTTGAAAACATTTCATTTCTGATTGGAGAAGTTAGAAGTTAATTTAAGTTAGAACTGGAGAAGCTTCTTGGATGAGAAGTGAAAAAACCAAGAAAATCCAGTTCCTTTGGGGGGAGAAGCATCTTTGGGAGAACCATGACCTGGATGATTGAAAATCTCCATAGATACATGTTGAAGGATAACTCAGCTATCTGACACAGTTCAAGGTGGGTGAGTGCCATATTCAAACTGCCATCCAAGAACAAAGCTATGCAAAGAGTATGCAGGTGAGATACTATACATGAAGTGACAAGGTGTTTCCTTTTTCCTTCATAGTCCTAGGAAATGACAGAATCACAATACTTTCTGATAAATCTGTGGGTACTGCAAAAGCAGATTTCTTTTACACGGAGAATGACATTCTTTCTTTATACTTTTGAATACTATCTTTTGGCAGGAAACAATAATTCTGTAGGCAGCCAGAGAGAAAGTTGTCAGCTGGAACAAGTCTTGGAGATGGGCCGTTCTCCACTTGGAACAATCTTCTTTTCACCTCCAGTTTTGTACATTAAATTATAGCCAACACAATCACTAGGGACGGTTTTTTCACATACTCTCTTTTGGATTATGTCCATGGAATTGTCACATTCCTTAATGCTGTCATTAGCCAAAAATAAACTTCATGACCATCAAGCTTTGGAACAATTCTTACTCAGAAAGGGTAAGTAAAGTAAATAAACTCTTCAGGTGGAAAATTCTGCAATTCAGCAGGTCTTCAGAGTTAATTATACTTAGAATATTAATTTCATCAGGTGTACCATTCATATTATTTATGTCTATGCCTGAAAAGTGAATGGTATAATTACAGGATATATAATGTAGCTTGCCTCATATAAAATCTCAGAAATGATGCTATGACGCAATTATTTCAAAAGAGTGTGGTAATGCGTGTAGTCTATTCTTCAGTCTTATTCCAACACCCTTGATTTTGCATAACAAGAAATGGTCACAGGTTACAAATCTGCACTTTCTCATGTATAGGTATGGTAGTCCTCGACTTATGACCACCATTGAACCTTAATTTTATGTTTCTAAGTGAGACAGTTGTTAAGTAAATTTTGCTTCACTTTATGGCCTTCCTTGTCACAATTGCTAAGTGAATCACTGCCGTTGTTAAGTTAGTAACAGAGTTGTTACTACTTTTGGAGGGTTTTAGACTATTGTATTTATATTCTTTCTTTAACTGTGTTGTCTGTCACACACACACACACACACTCACACACACACACACACACACACACACACACACACACACTGGTTTAGTGGGTTTTCTTAATATTCTCCAGCAATTCCCTTCACCCAAAACTCAGAACTGTTCCCAACTGAACCCAGGCAAAAGCAAATCAACATTAATCCACAGAGCAATGACCTAATGAGTCCACAAAGCACATGAAAGTTCCCAATAAGATAAGTCCACCAGGTAAATTAAATCCACAATACAAGAGGGTTGAAAAGGCAAGACTCCAGAGTTCTGAGGCATGATTTGAAGTCAAGGCACAGTGTCAGTCCAAAGCAAGCTAGGAATCACAATGACTAGGAAACAGGTTGTTCCCAGTATCATCTCCATCTGTCTACTATGCTAAATAGCCAGCTTCCAATACAACCCATCAAGAGTGATAAGGCTACCACCTCACAAATAGTCGGATTGACCTTCACTGCTTCTGTCTTTTCTTCACCTTACATGTTCTTGGATCTGTGCAGAAGGCAGTTCCTCTTCCTCATCGTGACCAGCTGCTGCTGTGTGCTTTCTCCACAGAAGCCTTGGGGCTGTCCTGCTGCTATTGTGCCTCAGCCAAATCACTCTCAGCCATCTTGTTACTCTCCCATCGACTGCTCCACCTCGCTTGGACTCACAGCCGCCCATCTTAGAGCCATCAGCTGCTTCCCCTCCTGGCGTGGCCAGGATTGGCACGTCTTCCTCTGAACAAATATCCAGAGAGGCGTCTGTGGAAGCGTCTGGGGACATGATCATATTAACTTTCTGGGGGAATTCTAGTATGAATATGCTTTATTTGTCAAGCTCTGCAAAAGTTGAGTGACATAAAAAATCATATGTCACAATTTCTAAAGGCATAAATTTTCAGAATTAGGAATGCCATAAACTTTGTTGACAGCTCAACCAAGCTTACCATATGGGTAATTACGTTGCTCTCGAAGCTGTTGCCATAAATGTTTACAGATCTCTGACATTCATTTGTCAAGTCCGAAAGAAAATCACAGATCACTTTTAATTGAACGGATCTTTCACTCTTTCCTTTTCTCCCTCTTGGCAGTTATAAATTCAGTTCTGATTTTGTATCCACAGACACAATCGGATGAGTTTGGGGGGTTTTGTCTTTGTTTTTCATCAGGGGCTACAAGTCAATTAATTTGTTTAAACATTATCTGTCAGGAAAAAATGCTCACTGGAATAAAAAGCTGTTTATTAGGATGTCTTGACAATGGGCAATTATGTAGCACAGAAAAATGAATAAGCACACAGCTGGGAGAATAAATTAGATTGTACAGTACGTGCTTTAGGTTAATTATTACCAATCAATTATTTTAATGTTTCAAACCTGAAAAACAGTATCGCAGCAAACCAATAGTACTAAATTATACAAACCATGCTTGATTAGGCCAAAAGTTTCTTCAGTTTTGCCATCTGTTTCTAGGTGTAGCTAGTCATAAATGTTATAGATATCTGAAATATTGTACTGCAGATATGATGGGCTAGATCCAGAGTAAATTAATACTTAAAGTGAAAGTAACATTATACATTAATCATTACCAACAAATCTATGGATTTTAATAGTATTTTGGCACAATTCACTTAATAAAAATCCAAGACAATAGTGTTAGTTAAGATTTCTTGTTTGTTCCCAGCATCTAATAACATCATATTTCCACTGCACCTGGTGTTTAAATTGAACCAATTAAATAATTAATGACTATAAACCAAAGCAACCTGCATGAAGCTACTAACCCTATTTCAAACAGTAGTTTAAACAACTGGAGACATACGTTTAAATTAAATTGGAAAAAGAATATCCTGCCTTAGAATGAAAAGCTGTATCAATCTGAATAACAAAAAATGCTGAAGTAGATAACAATTAGTATTTTAAAATATATTTCAACAAACCTGAAAAAGCTTCGTTTTATGTTCCTTTTAGAATGAGTTATATTTTAACCTCTTATACATTTCTTATTTAGCATATTTGATTCCTTTGCTCGTCATAAAATTCATTGTAGAAACTACTGTCCAAGCCTACATAGATGTTTAGATATATGAAAGTCTCAAAGTTCTTCCCCAAAACAATTGTATTTGGTATTTTGCAAGACCTGGATTCAAAGTGTTAAAGAGAATGATATGTTCTGGAAAAGTGAAGTGTGAAGCTATAAACAGAAGAATTGTGATCTGTGTGAATACAGTGTGGTATTTGTCCTCTAGCTGTTAAGAACATTTGTAATGCCATTCAGATACAACAAGTAAATGCTTTATCTTTTTACTTAATACTTTTGTTTGGGTATACCAAAACTAATTTTTTTAAAGAAATATGTGGATCATGGAATCTTTTCTTGTAATAAATTGTACAAATGCAATGTTACACACACACACATACACATGCGCACACACACACACACTACAACAATAGAGGCCTCTGGAAAGAGAGTTGCAGGAGCCATCGCAGCCGAAAACAGAGCTTGGGAGCCCGTTTTGGCTGGCAGACTGCTCAGGCCATCACAGCCCCCCCCAACAGAATGATGTCATGCTGGCCACGCCCCCATCCCTCCAGGTCAAACAACCCTGATGTGGCCCTCAATAAAATCGAGTTTGACACCCCTGCTACAGATGATCAAGAAAGTGAATATGTTCAGGATTCTGAGAAATATTGGAGGACAAGGATGTCCTCCAAAAACTGGGGAAAAAACTAGGGAAATAATATTGAGCTGGTGTTATTTAACCTGTGCAGGTAATAAGGACAGCCTGGAAGCCAAATACAAGATAATGCAAAAAAAAAAAATTCTGCTCAAAGGAAAATGGGCTTTTGCAAAGATTTTCAGAGCTCTGGCATTTCTACTTGTAAATCAGTGCAATGCCTTTCCTGTAGAACTGCAGCCAAGTTGCAATAAATCATCTGAACTGAGACTTATCAAAGGGGAACATGGATATAGCAAAAGTGTTATATGTACAGGTGCCTTAAATGTGATTATTTCAAACCATTGTCAAGCAAATGATTGTAAGTCTAGAACTAGCTGTAGTATATTTAATACAGCAAATTTTTATAAGTGATATTTCTGATAAGCTTTTAAAAATAAGTGATATTGAATAGAAGCAGAATTAATGCATTCAAAAGCTTTAATGTAAGTACTATTTAACTTGTCCAAAAAATGCAAAAATTCTTAAAGTGAGATATCTTCATATTTTCCACCTTAAAGAACTGATTGTCTGGTTATTCCTGTTTTATGAAAAAAAAAATCCATGTAAATAAATTGGAGAAGATAAAATACCTGAAATCTTTAGTATACAGTATTAGTCATTTGTGTTGGGGGGGGGGGGGGGTTTTTGTGTGCAATAAATACTTTGTGTTTTGTAATAAAACTGCAGCTTGTTTGGCTAATGATGTTTGAAAAGGAAAAGATAAAAAAGCCTATGTGTGTATTACAAGGTTAATTGAAATAAATTACTTATGTTTTTAAATCAGTCATAATGTACACCGAAGAAAGTATTTAATTTCGTTGTACTAGGTGCAATGACAATAAAGTAAACTAAACTAAACATAAAATGTTCTGGTTCTTTGTTCAGATTATTCCCTAATTCTTGACTTTTCTCCAGCTTCTCATTAAGTATTTCAAAGTTCCCTTGGTATCTCATGGATATCTGCAAGAATTTAAAAGCAAAAGACACATAAACAAAAATGCTGAGCACACCAGCCAATAAAGCCTTCTTAATAGAGACATATTTTGTTTTGCCAAAGTACTGGAGAAATTGCACTTGATTTGCTAGGGAAAAACAGTAATGTGCAACTTTATTATCATTTCTGAGATCTGCTTGTACTGGAAATGCCAGACTTCTAAAAAACAACCAGGCAATATGGTGGCTTTGCTTCACTCTTGTGGTTGAGAGAGTGAGTATTGCTGCATGAAGCAGCTTTAAAAGTGGATTTGAGAAAGTGGAGTGGCACAGCCCTGTGGTAAAAACAATTCTTTCTTTTTTCCACTAGATGGCCTTGCATAATCAGCTGACCTCAGAAACTCCAGTGTTGAATTTTTCCAATAGCAAGAGAACTGCAAGAAAGCCGTATTAAATATTTTCTGAAATACCCAATATGCACAGAAATACTTTCAGCTGTATCATTTTTTTGATAAGATTGAAATATTAATTCGATGGCTTAAAAAAAAACATTTCCACCTTTATACAGGAATATCACATTTAACTCATTGTAAGAGAATTATTCTGTATCATACGCAGATTTAAAATTGTATGGAGTGTTTAATCAGTTTAAATAATTTATATATCAAACACCAAAGAAGAAAAATAAAACACATATTTGTGACACTAATAAAATAGAGAGGGAACAGATGATATAAAATAAGAGGTAAAATAGGATAAATTCAATAGGATGAAATATTTTATATATGTTTATAGCTACAAGAATAAATAGCATGAAATTATTTTTATAGTCCCTCCAAGCACCCAATGCTTAAGACCCAAAGAAGTTTGAACTCATTAGCTTCTGATAGCTGATAGGGGTGTCAAACTCAAGGCCCACAGGCCGCAAATTTGACAGCCCTGATTTATATTGTCTTGACCACTATCTGAACACTTCTTGCCAGGTGTCTTCCAGGGTTAAAATAAATGTATAAATTATTGCTTTAATTTCAACAAGCATATTTCAACTTTTTTTTTCGTTCTTTATGACTTCTTTCTACTAACTTACACCTTTAAAATATATTTGTTGTTCTTTCTTTCTTTCTTTCTTTCTCTTTCTTTCTTTCTTTCTTTCTTTCTTTTTTCTTTCTTTTCTTTCTTTCTTTCTTTCTTTCTTTCACATTAGTAGAAAAAGCTTCTAATATCCTCAAGCTAGGGATCCTGCTAAAGGAATAGAGTACATGTTATCGATATATCTTCTGCAAGTGACTATATTGTATATTAGGATGGAATATAACATCATCATTCTGGATAAAACATAAAGCTTCACTGTGAGTTTTACTTTTAATCATCATGGCTTTAGTAAGAAATGTAGTAAGAGTGATGGGTGGTGGGTAGCATTTGTATGTAGCACTCTCAACAGTTTCTGAAATTGGAGTTTTGAGCCAAAATTATAGCTGGGCACAATTTCTTAAAAGTTAAGACATATTGCTTACAATAAGTCTTAGAATATTTTCAAATATGACCACAGGTCTATAATTCATTTTTATATGGTTACCATTCATCAGCTTTCGAATTCTCCTCCTTTGGATCAAAATTAGCAAGAAGACATATCTCAAAGCAGGATGTCCATCCTTTCCCCATTAAAGTGATATCCATTGTTACCCCAAATTAAATTAAGACTTTTTCAAAAATATTAATTTTTTGTAAAGTTAAAATACCCAGAATTTTATGAAATCACCATATCTCATGAGTTCTTATATAAGAATATTAAAGTTTTGGGAGGATTTTTTGGCATTCTTTCATGAGACTTTCCTGTGAGATTACAAGAAATAAACAAGACATAGCAGGCTTGTGAGATTTCACACAACTTTTTGCGAAGTAAGATTATATTTAAAGCCTACGACCTAAAGACTTAAACAACTCCTACTTTGAGCTATAATTCTTCATGAGCTCTGCTACTTTAAAAAAAGTGGTTCAACAGCTTCATAAATCTATATTATATGAACACCATTGGTAAGATGGGTGACTATATAAATTTAATAAACATATTATTTATAGAAAGGCTATTATTTCCTAGATAATGATTTGTTGCTATTGCTGAAATCTGTATTTATGTTGCAGTAGAATGTAACATACTGTAACATAAATCTGTATTTATGTTACAGTAGAATGAAGAGTGGATTTGGTTTCTAAGTTTTGAAAAGGTATACAGTCCTGATAGAAGTTCAAAAATTTGAGAAATACAGTATAGATATTTCTTAGCATAGCTAAAAACTCTAAAAATTCATCTTAGGAAAGTAAAGAAAATAGTATTCTGTGTGAGTGAAAACTATCATAAATTCTTCAGTACAATTGTAATGGTTACTTTTGTTAAAAAGGAGAACCATCATAACTGAAAGCAAATACTGTATGTTATACCATATTTCGACACATCCTGTTTGAGAATGACTCCGTTTTATCTCTGCTGGAAAAATGAAGAGGTGCATCATTAACCTTATTAAGAAGAAAAAAGCCCAGGGATAAGTAGGCAACTTGGGGAAAATGAAATAGTAATTTAGATGTCGCGATGTCAGGCTTCTGGCTGACATCGCGACAAGACCAGAAGCACAAAACGGAGTGCTCCGCTTCTGCATTGGCTTCTCAATGTTTGTGGGCTCCGAAAGGAGCCAAAAACTGCCCTAGAGGGGCGGTGAAGCGAGGGAGGTGTGCCCTGTGAGATCCCAAGAAAACGCAATTCTTCTGTGGAACCCGGGTTTTTTCCCTCTATGCCATGACGGAGAGTAGGGCAGGCCAAAATGGCTGCCACAGAGTTGGGACAGCCATGACCATCTAAGCGCAGTGCTGGAGAGGAGACAGTAAATGATATACAGAACTGGATGAAGAGAATTTTACTTCATTTAATTCTACCCCAAAAGATTTGCCAGAAGAAAAAAAGAACTCACTGCTATTTTAACAGTGACAGTATAAGCATTAAGAGAAAATTTACATTTGAAAAGAAAAGGGGGAACCTTTTTAACATATTTGCTAATTGATATACACAATCTTCATAGTATGATGCAACATGTACTTTAGTCATTATAACAAT